>CAKKOB020001327.1:13804-23913 GCA_918844115.2 Phlebotomus perniciosus | reverse complement strand
TCATACACGCCACCCTCCATCTTCACGCCGCCACCACCCTCCATCGACACATCGGAGGAGCCGCCCAGCGGGCGAGGCCCATCCACGAAGCTGTCGAAGCGCATCTGGATGTTTGTGCTCGGGAATCTCAGCATGCAGCTTTCGAAGGAAGAGAAAATTGTTAAGAATTCAACAAATTCATTACTTGAAATCAATTTGAAATGGATTTTTTATTCGGTTTCTTCGGGATGATTTGATGGAAAATTGGGAAATGACTTAAAACTTTTCTAAGCTGTAAAGAAAGCAGTAGATAAAGCATAGCAATTTCTGAATCCTTGCATGAATATGGAAAATTTCAAAATCAACATAGTTCTATGGTGCTGTTACACGGATTATTTTTTTACCGCATTTTTAATGGAAAACCTAGAAAACCATCAAATTTACAGCTAAAATCAGTGTTTCCAGCATTTCCAAGGATTAATCAAAATTAAATTTACGGAAAAACTTAATAGAGAGCAGAAAATGCTATTTAAACGAGTGAAGAGTTTTTAAACGCTGAAAAAGCTCACGATTCGACTGATGGTGCTGTCATACGGCATTAAGTTTTGATAACGGATTCTTATGATGCTGATCAGACGTTTATAGTTTAGTTAACAGATTTTTACGGTTGAAAACTAGGTATGTAATGGCATTTTCCAGTAAGAAAAACATCTAACTTTCTTTCAAATCCTGTCTGTTCTACATTACTGAAGATTCTGTAAAAGGAATGTTCCGGAAAACTCAATAGAATTGCGAAAAATGCCGTTCAACCGAATCAGTTGATTTTAAGTACTTAAAGTAAGTGTTTATTCGTCTGATTCAGCTGAACGGCATTTTTCTCACTAATATTCAGTTTTTTCGGAAAATTCCTTTTACAAAATCTTCATGAATGTAGAACAGACAGGATTTGAGTGGAACTTTGATAGTTTTCCACTGTAAAATGCCATTAATAATCTGTTGACTGAACTATTGACGTCTGACGGCGCCATAAGTTGAAAGATATTAATTCGCATTTTTTCAAAATCATCGAGTTTTTACCAAATATCAATCTCTCTATTCTCTCCAAGAAGAATATCCAGAATATAATTCCAAAAAAAAATCATTAGAATTGTCGCTCAATCGAACTTGAAGCTTTTACAGTCCTTAAAACATCTTGATTCGATTGAATTGCATTTTCTATTCTTCTATTGATTTTTCTAGAAAAATATTACCGGATATTCCTTAGAAATGAAGAAGAGACTACTTATTCGTGAACATTTTTATGTTATTTCTATTAAAAAATGCGAAAAAATAGCTTCAACTGTAAGAATTTGTTGATAAAACTAATGCCGTGTGTGACAACACCATTAGCAAGCGTATTCCGCTTTCTTCCAACGCCTACTACGGTGCTATCACATGGAAATATTTCTGTCAACAGATTCTTACAGTTGAAAACGATTTATATACCGAATAGCATTTTCAAGTGAAAAAATAGCAAAAATCATCAAATTTTCACACACATCCATTCTGTTCTACATTTTGTGAAGAATTTTTGAAAAGACTTTTCCAGATAAACTCAATAGTAGTGCGGAAAATGGGTTTTAACTGAATCAGAGGCGACTTTAAATACTTTTTTCAGTACTAAAAATCTTCTAATTCGGTTAAATGGCATTTCTCACTCTTATATCGTGTTTTTCCGGAAAATTCCTTTTAGATATTCTTCGCAAATGTAGAACAGAATGTGATTAAATCGTTTTCAACTGTAAGTATCTGTTAACAGAAATAACTCCATGTGATAGCACTATAATCTATTATAGAGTGAAATAATAAATTAGTTTAATTGTTTTTTAGAACTTAGCTTGTTGGGAAGAGTAAAAGGGTTCGAAATGACCCACAAAAATCCCATTTTAATTGTTATTTTTGTCAACTCCTATGCAATTACATAGATAGAGTTATCAACGTCATATTTCTCAACCAATAATTCTTTTATAATTTCAATTGACGCTATAAAGCAAAGGTAATAATGGTAGATACAAAATTAATCTAATGGGATCGAAATATTTGTATTTAGACGAAAAAAAAGCAAAGATAATGATAAGACTTTAAGTTTTGTATTTAAGCAGATTAATGCGTTAATTAATCTTGTACTAAATCTGAAGTGCTAATTTTGTACTAAATTGATCCTGTTTAGACAGTTTTCTGTAAAAATTTTGGATTTCAGTGGATTTTTTACGAGTTATTAATTGTTTGTTTCTTTATCCAAGTAAAATTCGAAGTCATTCGATGACTTTAAAACCAAATAAAGTGATTTGCGACACTTCTATTCGATTTTTCGGGTAAACAACTTCGAATTCTGATCATTTTTCGAATTAACTTTTTATAATTGAAAGATGTAAAACCCAAATTTGTCAATCAATTTAGGAGATTTTTATGCAAAGGCTTATTTTATAGTTTTCTTTATCAATTAAAAGAAGCATTTTCGAATTGTTCAACTTCCGTAACTTCCGAAAAAATCAATCTTCGAAAAACCCTTAAAATTTCATTTTTCGTTATTCCAATTGGAATCTCATTTGAAATTGACTTTCCTGCCTAAATCCCCACCAAAAAATCCCAAAAATGCAACAAAAACTGCCTTTTAACTCACGTTTTTGGTAGCTTGAGCGGTTCAAAGTAGGTCCTCTGGAATGTCTCATCCACAAAGACACCGTTCTTGCTGAAGCACGTGAGATAGAATTCCCCGGTGGTGGCGTCATATGTGATCTGCATGTGCTTCCTGGACACGAAGATGTTCCGCCCGATCTGGTAGTTGACTGTCGACTTGGAGGACTGGCGTCCGATCACCGTCACGGCCTCCTTGATGTACAGCACATTGTCTTTGTTGCTGAGGCGGGCGATATAGGGGCCCGCCTTGAGGTCCATGGGCTCCTCCTTGGGCGCCCCGGCGAACGCCCCACTGCCCGACTGCCCCTGGGGCGCCGTCAAATCACCGGAAGCACCCTCGGTGCTGTCCCCAATCAATTCCTGCTGATGATGCTGCTGCTTCACACCGCCAACCATATTTCCCTGTGAAAAAAACAACTTCCATCACCTGCTCAATGTCAATTCGCCCCCCAAACGCCGCCCCAGGGTCTTTGGGGCCCCGTTGCGGCACCGCGGGGCGCCGTGAGAAAAGATGGGGCGAGATTTTAGCAATCTTTTTGTCACAGTCAACACGTGGTGGAGGCACAAAAAAGCCCCGAAAAGTCCGCCCCACCGTCCAACTGGTGGGGTAAATCACCCACCATGGGGTGCTATGCACCCCCCAGCACCCATTCAACTTACTTGAGAGTCAAACAGTGTCGATGGGGCGCAAATATTACACTATTTTCGATTTTCAGAAATCTCTGTGTGTAAACACTCTAAACAAAACAAACAGAAGAGAGAAGAAGAAAACACGAGAATATAACCTCAAAAAGTGGGGAAAATTTTTATGGCAACCTCACATTTCGCCCACCGTGGCGCTGATGCTACCAAGAGGACGATGGCGTCTGAGGTGATGCGCAATTTTTTCACTTTTTCAAATCTCATTAGGCGACGCAAGAATGTCTTTGCGGCATTTCCATGAATTTTATGCCTGTTTTTCAGGTGGAAAAAAAAATCCCGAGAAAGCTGAAATACATTTTCAGGGGCGGAAAAGTGCCCCAATTGGCCATATTTCGCTGAGGCGCAAGATTGAGAAAAGAGGATGAGGGGAATGCGCAACAACAAACAGGGTGGAAGGGGCGAGACCGATGAATAAAGAGAGGGGAGGGAGTCAATTCTTGACGGAATTGTCTACACGCAGGCGGGGGATTGATGACCTTGTTGATGACGCAGGAGTTTGAGGTAAACAAAAACAAGTGAAAAGCGATAAACACACAGGCGGCGTGAAAATTATGGGGACGTCCGGAATTAATTTCCAAGTAAAATGAAAAAAAAAGTATTTTGTCACCTAGTTATATTGTTTTTCTTAACAAAATAAAGTAAATTTGTCGAATTTGCAAGAGATTCCAAGGTAACACTGAAAGAAAATGAAAATAACCTTAAAGTTAAACTACTGCCGTCCGCCATTTTGAAAGTTTTCAAGATATTCCTCTTTCAATATCTCGATTTCGCAAAATATCACGTAAAGTCACTTTTCAGAATCTCTTTTTATTCATAATCTCATCAACGCGTTCACAGAGCATAGACTCGCACATAATCCACCCTGAGTTGAGGATCGCGACTCTCCCACGATGGCGTCCACTCGTTCTTCTTCTGCCAGAACTGATTCATGGCTCTCGGTGAGGTGTTACTCCACGGTAATCGGCAGAATTTTCCATCCTGGAAGTCATTGTGTCCCCCAACGCCCAAACCCAGCGTCAGGAAGAACTCCTGATCGAAGGGAGCGATCTTGGATGTTCCCCACTGTTGCCACTTATTGGCGCCCGGATACTTCTGTCCATCCTCGAGGGTGTGCGAAGAAAAGCCATCAATCGGCAAAACTTCGCAGTTGAACTTATCATCCACGAAAGTTGAGATTTTCTCTAAAAGAAATAAATATTTAAAATGGCGGCCTCTATTCAAGATGGCGTCAATGGCGTGCCTACCTGGCGTCCAAATTACCGTGAAGGTGTGGAAAGAGTCTGACCATTTACCTCCGGTAGCTATGCGCTTCACGCAGAGGTTTTTAGTCCTGTAGGGTTCCCGGGAGTCCAGAAGGACTCCCTGAAAGAGATCCTGGGTGTCACAAGGTCCCCCAGATGCGAAAGCCACACGCATCTGACCAGATTGGAGGTATTCCGAGGAATAAGTGTTCTTCACAGATTCCAGGAAGAGTTCTTGAGAATAAAAGGTTTTTAAAGGAATGTTTGATTCAGATGAAGAATATTTGTTAGAAAATTTCTTCACAAACTGTAAATTCCATATAGATAAAATGGAAACTTTTAAATTTTGTTGGAAATTATTATTAAATTTGCTGAACTTTTTGAATAGAAGCTTGAGAACTACAATTTGAGAACAGTTGTCAGCGCCACTAGCGGGAGAAATCAGTGCCCTCACGCGGAGAAAAATAATGCTAGTGTCAGTGACATTTCACTGTTTACGCTTCGAAGTGAAAGTTTTTTCTTGGAAAATGAAGCAAATTCGGTCCCTTGAGCTGGATTTTTTTGAAATAACAAATAATTCTACAAATATCGGAACGTTGTCTTCCCATCTAAATAGACCATAAAACAAATTCTTACCTGGAAAAATCCAGTCCCCAGACGGAAGCTTCGCCCGGATCTCTACTTTCCCGTACAGGAAGTGAAACTGAGACTTTGTGTTGATCCGAGATGATATAATTGGTGGAATGATATCAGGGAATTTCTCTCTGGATCTACTACAAGCCGGAGAATCTAATTCACCTGTGCAACTATAAGAAAAGAACTTTAAGTTATGGGACAAACAAGATGGCGTCTAAACATTTTGTTAAATTTTTGATCTTCAAATGGCGACGAGGAGGACATTTACCCAGGAATATCCAATGTGAATCTGTTTGAGTAGACATTTTGGGTGAAGGTTGGCTTGATCTTCAGTTCACCATCTCTAACTTGGAGATTCCCGCTGCGATTGAGGTAGATAACAAACTCATTGTCCGGATCTACAGATCCAAACCTCTTTTCCACCTCCCACCGACCACTAAGTGTCTCTCCCGAGAACTCCTCCTCGAAGATCAACTCTCCGACGCACGGATGACTTCCATCCTTGAGCACTGTGGGCGATTTCACGCACGTGGACGGCTCTGAGATGGGAAGAATAGGGACTGTTGTGGGAGTTGGGGTTGGAGTAGGTGCTGGAGCTGGAGCTGTTCCATCCCTTGGCACCCGATACTCCTGGCCCTCGAGATTATATCCCAATCCATTGAAGATCACATGAACCCAGAAGTAGAGAACATCGCCAGGTTTGAGCTTTGTTGCGCGTTCCGTGAAGCGGAACCGACCATCTGTGGCCACAGTCACATCTGAAGCCCACTGGCCCGCCTGGAGGCCCGTGAAGGGCTGATTTAGCTGCCCATGGAAAGCGAAGAGGGTAATTCCCTCTTCAGCTTCAATTGATACTTCAAAGCCGCGTGAGAAGACCTTCACTTCCGGTGTGGGTACCTCAAAGCCAATGGAAGAGGGCCTGGAAAACAGGATGGAGTCATCTTTATCAAGAAATAGAGTTTTCCCTGGTTTTCTTTCGTTTTCTTCGGCTTTTTACGTAGAAGCACGAATTAAAAGAAAGATGAAAAGATGGCCACTGATCAAGCGGCGTCATTTGATAAAAAGTAATGGGATTTCTTTGTTTATCAGAGCTTAAATAGTCAAGACACAATAGGGAAGACGCTTAAATTTAACAGAGATGTTTTATTTGTATTACAAACAGAACTTTTCGTGATCAAAAGTGATCAGACAACGCTTTTTAGGAGACAAAATGGCGGCAGATTTTAGTAAAATACTAGTCCCACAGAAAGAACAAAGATTATTATTGATTTCTTATCGATTTTCACTATATTTATTTAGTTTTTGGTCAAGTACTTCGTTTTTTTTGTTCTTTAGGTTAAAATTCTTTTTTGAAAACATTTTGAAACTTTTAAAATCAGTTTAAATACCTGTAGAATACTGAATTATTTTGCTGAACAACATCTTGAACTTGAACACACATCGTTACAATCCAAATGCAAAAAAAGCCTTCAGTTTCATATCATTAAATGTTTTAAAAACTTTAATAAAAATACCTCTGACCACAAAAAAAAGCCTCGCACATCTCATTAAAAAGCCACTTTTGGGGGAATTCCTCGGCTGATTTGAATACTAGTCTGAATAATATCACTCAACCTTATCACTTGCTTTTATAAACATAAATAATATTTTGGCACAGCTCTTTAAAGCCTCTGGCTAATTGGTTTGCAATTTGGAGGCATTCCCTGACCTATAGATTGTCAGAAAACAAAAAATCCACCCAAGAAACTCAATTATCACCCATTTCGCTCTCTCGTGATAATTGCATTCTTGTGCGGAAGATCTGAGCGATATACTCACGTTGGGAACGAGTTTTGAGTGCGTGGAACAAAATCTGGAAGATAAAGGCATTGCGAGGTGAGAGACGAGCAAAACGGCACAAACGAGCTCTATTATGTGAAGGAGAACCTCTTACCATCAGCCGTCTTCCTCTGATCGAGTCTATGGGCGCCTTCTCCATTCTGGAGGATCGCATAGGTCCAGTAGCTGAGGAAGTCACCTCTCTCAAATTTCGCATTTGAATCCTCAAACACAAACTTCCCATTCGTTGGTTGTGTCACATCGGCATTCCAGGTGCCAGCACCTGTTCCCCTCACCTGGCTATTCCTGGAGCCATGGAAGGCGAACAGACGAATCTCAGGATCCGCCGGAATGGACACACGGAAGCCACGCGGCTCATAAAAAGTCACTTCGGCCTCTGGGATGGTGAACTGGGCCAGAGCAGAGGCACTAATGATAAGCAACACAGCGATCGACAGCATAATGCTTCCGAACACGATCAGTCGGTGACCTCAACTGTTAGCCATAACAGCCCGAGAGTCGGTCCGCAAATGCCCGAGAACTACAAGAGTGTGAGAGTGTCGCGTGTGGAAAATCATTCTGGATTTGTTTATATACACAGACAATGCGCTTTCAATAGCCGGACTCAACGTGATCTTCATTATTCATTCATAAGATGCTAAGGATGAAGGTGGAACATAAATACAGGTAGTGATGGTAAAATTGTATTTATTTAATTACAAAATAAAAGTGTTTCTTCAACAAATATGTATATAAACTGACTTTAGATCTAGCTTCAGACTTCAAGCTAGCTTAAGGCCTAAAGTAGTTTAAAACTATTTAGTCCTATTCTAAAGCTCAAGGCTGGCTTAAAGTTTGCTATGTTAAAAGCTTCAATCAAAAATTATAGTTCAAATAGCTTTAAAAAGCATAAATTATCAGTTGAATGAATTAATTTGAGGAATTTGAGTGTTTGGCGCCAAATTTTATTTGCGCGCCTAAAATTATGCAAAACTTCCCCTCTCATGCGCTGTCAGCGCCACTCTGCGGAAACTCCCAAAAGTACAGATGACAAGGTGAATTAGTGGGAATGTTTGTGTAATTTTCTCGCCAATTTTCCACCATTTTCTCACACTTTTCGGCCTTTCTGGGGCACTTTCTTGCACCACATCGTCGCGGGAGTCACCCCCGCGTGTTTATTTGCATCGGCAGTGGACGTGGGGTGGACAAATTGACGGGTTTTTAGTGATGTTCAACTATGGCAATATGATGACCGATTTCCGGAAGGTGGAATCCTCCTACTCGCCAAAATCCTCACCGCGCGGCGGCAGATCCCAGGACTCATCCGGAACACTCAAGACCACCATATCGCTGGGCAAGAATCCATCAATTGTACACAGTGGACCATTCTATCTCATGAAGGAGCCACCCAGTGAGTTTCCCAGCTAGCTTCCTCCATCCGGAAGGGAAAATAAACACAGCATTCTCATGACTTTTTTTTTGCAGGCGAATGTGGCGTGACGGGAGCAACAAATCTCATGTCGCACAACAATCTCGAGCATTCATACAGCAAGTACAGTGGTAAGAAAGTGAAGGAGCAACTCAGTTCCTTTCTACCCAATCTTCCGGGTGTGATCGACGGACCCGGACAATCGGACAACAGTTCATTGCGCAGTGTGATCGATAAGCCACCAATTGTGGGTAAGGAGCTCATCTCACTCACCAGTGTCCAACTGGCGGGCTTTAGACTCCATCCTGGACCCCTTCCCGAGCACTACAGATACTTGAATACAGCACCCGCCAAGAAGCACAAGAACAAACACAAGAAGCACAAGCATAAAGACGGACTGGCGCCTCAGGAGTCCATCATAGGTGAGCTTTTCACTCACTTGAATGACTTTACTCGTCAAATTTGCTTGAAATTAACCGAAATCCAGCGGAGGAAGGGTTTGTGTCTCGGCTTAGTAATAGGCTTTTACCAATAGGCCTTGAGTTTAAGGAATCTTGATAAAAGTTGCTTTACTTTGATATTCGATAAAAGAAAAGAGTCCAATTGGATGGATTTTGACCGAAAGTATTTCACTTTCTTGTTTCGGCTCTTGTTAGAACTTTGCAAACATTTTACAGCTATCCCCATCATTAACACTTAATTGATCACAGGAAACAGGAATCACGGTTTCTGATGTTTCAAACGTTTCAAGTATTAAATTTGCAAAACCTTATGCAAATTTTATTAGCATTTGAAAAATTTCTCTTTAGTTTGACAAATTTTCAAAGAAATTTGATAAAAAAGTAAACAGATCAATGACTACGTTTGTACGCTAAAACAGTCACCAGAAATTTCGTAAAATCGCTTTTAACGTAATTAAACTATCGTTAAAACGCTTGCTAAGGTTAAAAATGCGTTTTAACGCAATGAAACGCGATTAAAATGCAATAAACCGCGCTTAAACGTCTTTTAACGCTTTTAACCAGCTTAAAATTCGTTTTAACGCACTTAAGCTACGTTAAAACGCTTTCTAACGGTTCAAAATGCGTTTTAATGCAATTAAATGCGTTAAAATGCGCTTAAACGCCTTCTAACGCTTTTAACCGGCTTACATTTTATTTTATCGCGATTAAACAACGTTAAAACGCCTTTTAACGGTTGAAAATGCGTTTTAACGCAATTAAACTACATTAAAATCCTTTTTAAAGCAAATAATCTCCGTTAAACGCTTTTTAACGCTAATAAATTCCGTTAAACGCTTTTTAACGGTTTATTTATTGAGGCAGAATCGGCAGAATAATTATTGTGCAATTATTGGTCAATTATTTTGACAGAATGGCTCTGCGAACGACTGTTTTCGTTAAGTTGAGAACACTCACTGGCCAATTGGACTATACTTTCATCTCTTTTAAAAAAAAACGACTAGTCGTGATCATTGAAGGGTTAAAGATTTTTGAAGCCTTCACCAAGAGTTTTTTTTTTTTTCTTCTTAAAAACCCAGTGAAAACCCTGAAAACCCAAAGATTTTTTCCTTCAAATCAATTTGTCTGAAAGGCCTATTAATAGCGGAGACACAAACCCAATTC
>CAKKOB020001327.1:0-13704 GCA_918844115.2 Phlebotomus perniciosus | reverse complement strand
CCAAATCTACAACTTTAAAAATTTAAAGACATTTGACACTTTAAAATTAAAGATCTTTATCTAAGAATATGAATCAGCCTTTAAAGGCCGATTTAAAGATTTAAGACTTAAAGATTTATCTCAGAATTGGGGGGATAGTCTGCTTTTCGCTTAAATCGCTGATACCATTAAAATTCCTCTCTTCAGACATTTCACATATTTTGTTTGCAAAATTTGCAGACTATTTTGCTGACCTATAGAGAGAAAGGCTTTTGTGCATTGGGTGAAGCAATTTTGTAAGTCAATAAGAAAGTGAAATTTTGTTTTGATAAATCACATTCATAAATCTAACTTCGAATTGTTCCCTAATTTTCGCCCGTTTAACTCCCTTTTTCGCTTTTGCGCTTCGCCGGGGTTAAAAGCCACAACGGAAAAAGGGCCAGCGGATATTTAAGAGTCAATTTTGGGTGAGTTATAGCCTGGAAAATATTCAGCCAAAGGATTGGCAGTTGTGTGGCATCTCTGGGAGTTCCTGGGAAAAGCGTGGTATATGTTTTTTTTGTTCAGGGTGAAAAAGTGTAAGTTGAGAGCTCATAATTCGTCCATTTCCTCTCTTTTTTTGTTGTCATATCGTCTGTGCATATAAAAGCTATTTGTACTCCATAAAGTCATCTCGTGTGATACGAAAAATATTCACTGTTGCACACAAAGAGGGTGAATTCACTCTGCCGATGAATTCATTGTCGGCACAGAGGAATATTCTTATAATGGTCCATTACATTCATGAATCATGCAGCAGACGAGGAAGATGCATCTTCTCGTTGAGCGAGCAAAGAATTTATTGTTGACACTTTTATGTTGCTGCATATTTATTTCTCCACCCACTCACTTCTATATATGGTTTTTCACTGTACATTTTACGGGATATTTTCCGATACTTATTGCACTTTTCCGAAACAGGTTTATTGACGATTGTTATTGATTGACTGAGATAGTTCCACATACATATGAGGTTCCTATAGCGAAAACGCAAATTATATGTACATGTCCACTTATTTATGGCACCGACTCTATGATGATTGCGATAACAAGAGTATGCGAAGTGTGAATTCTCAACCCACTTTACTTGTATAATTCTGGGTGTTTAGTGTGAAGAAATTTGTATATTTATGAGCCAAAATGTGAGAATGTCAAATTGGAAAGCGGAAAACATATTTCCCACGACTAACAAGATGGGTGAGCACCTTAAGCTTTTGTGATAAATGTTCTCATATCTTCTCACCCATTCCTCAATCCGAAAGCATGGGAGTCCAACAAAATGAATCAAAAAGACTCACACAGAGAGTTATGGAAGAAGAGAAATTATTCATGAAAGTCCACGAGCGAGGGGAAAATCCCCCCTCCCCCATAATAAAAATCCCATTCCAAGAGAATTCAATGAAACAATGACACTTCACTTAGATTTTCTTGCCTCTTTTAGAGTTGAGATTTCCTCTTTTGTAATGGGTCAACAATGTTGATGTCACCGTAGAGACTAGTGAGTGGGAGTGCTACACAAATTAGGGTTTCCATATTCCCAAAACCTATAAGAATCTATCTGGCCGGCAACATGTAAGACAAGGGGGAGATATTATGGTTAGAAGTGGTGTACATTTGAATGGAAGTGCGTGTGAGCTTTGAGAAGTGGAATGGAAGTGCTAAGATAAATTAAGTAATTTTGAAAACTTCCAAGCTTTTTTAAGAGCTTTTAAAAACTTTCAGGAGATTTTATGGAAATTCCTAAACTTTGAAATTGTAAATTAAAATGTAAAGGTCGATAGAAATTTACGAACATTTAAAAATCTTAAAAATTTGCAAAGCTTATGAGCTTTTGCAATTTTCTTGAAGCTTTCACAAAGAGCTTAGAAATCTTCCTCAGAAAGCTTTAAAAACCTTTCTTAGGAAACTTTTTTAAAACTTCATCAGAAAGCTTTAGAAAAGTTTCTTAAAAAGCCTTTTTCGAAAACTTTCTCAGAAAAGCTTAATAAGAAAGTTTTCTAAAAAACTTTCATAAAAAGCATTTTTGTAGAAATCATTATCAGAAAGCTTTAAAAACCTTTCTTAGAAAGCTAATTTTTGAAAAACTTCCTCAGAAAGCTTTAGAAAACTTTCTTAGAAAGCTTTTTTGAAGAAAATTTTATCAGAAAGCTTTATAAAACTTTCTTATAAAGCTTTTTTGTATAAAAATTTATCAGAAAACTCTAGAAACCTTTCTTACACAGTTTTTTAGAAGGCCTTCTGAGAAAGCTTACCAAATAAAGCTTTATAAGAAACATTATTAGCTCTAGAAATTTTTCTAAGCTCTGAAAAGACTTCTTTAAAAGCTTTAGAAAACTTTAAAATAAAATAAAATTGATGGAATGAAAGCTCTTTAAAGCTTTCGAATTGGAGCTTTGGGGATTTTTTTAACAAAATGTGGAAGTGCTAGAAGTGGTGTACGTCTTTTTGACCATAATATCCCCCCTTGATGTAAGAATTTACTATAATAGTTACTGTCACTTATAATATGCTAGATATTTTTGAGCCCTCATTTTTTTCCAAATTTTGTCGTAGGTGCAAATCATATCCTTACATTTAAGGATATGGAATTTCAAAAAAATTCATGATAATGAAATTTTGAGACAATAAAATCGAATAATAACACTAACAAAGTCTGGTGATCATATTTCGGCAAGAAATTTCAGCTGAAAAGAAAATTGCACCACGACGTAGCCCACAATGAATCCCAACGCCTTTTACGAAATTCTGTCTCACCCTCTCTCACATACACACACCAATTTTCTTAGCCTTGTGCCGGGAAAATCACGGAGAATAAACAGAAAGAAAAGCGACACATGATCCCCACAATGACGATGGATTACCAGCCCGGGATTGCTGGGGATTCAGTTGAGGAGGCAGTGTGTTTGATGGTGTGAGAAGATCAACCGTAATAGTACGACATTTTTCAATCCAGAAGAAATTGTTGGTGGCAGCGATTTTTGAGATTATCCTTCTCCTTTACCGGAGAATGGCGTTTGTTATTTGGGGAAAGTAGGTATGCGCTCTAGCAAGCAAGTGTAAACTAATTAAAAGTTTCGGAATGCTATACATACAAAAAAGTCATGACAAATCAATAAAAAAACATATTAAATTTGAATTGCTATATTTTATCTAACTGCTTTGAAATTTATTGAAGTATTCTTATTTTCCTTGGTGTATTCACCTCAATCATGTTTAATATTTTCTCCCCCCGGAAGTGTGACATCCGCCAGGAGAAAGACAAGAGCATTATCTATGGCAATTTATTCTCCGTGAATTCGCGCCATTCCACAGAGTGTGTCAAATAATTCATCGCAACCCTTTGCAAGGAACCAATGGGAAAGACATCGATTGAGAGTCTCTTATCATCATTCTTTGGCCACTTTTGTGTTGCCTCCCCCTCGGGAGGGAAAAAAAATGTATATTGCCTTCGAGGTGAATGGATCATATAGAAATATTCCGACGAAGAGATTTTTCTTCCATTTCACCTCTTCTATACTCATCCTTTGCTACATTCTTTGGGGATTCTTTCACCCCCTTCGTGATTGCCCTGAAATTTATTGTGAGGCTGTGTATATTTTCTGTGCGTGTCGAAGAAATATTGACCATTATATACGCGTAATAAAACGGATGGGAAATAGATTGAGAACGATATAGTGTAATTTATTAAACTATAATTAGAGGTTTATGGTTTTTATGGCATCTCTCAAGGCTAAGGGAAGTCAAAAACGGTGAAACGATAGTTTTTGAAAATGTTACTTGCTTTCCTATAAAAATTTAAGCATTTCTCAAATGTCTTATTTTCAATATAGAAAGACAAGAGAATATTTTACAGTGTAAAGAATATTGGGCTGGAAAGGAAAATGCAGAGTATCTCCGTAAGACCTTTTCCCACTCATATCATCCTTTTGCTCAACTTTATCGATTGTGATGTGTAAGTTATTTTTATTGCCACATCGTTTTGATAACGAACCGGGGAAAAATCAATTGCCCCTCGCTCACACACCATCTGATAGTTTATTTATGAACTTCCCCTTGTGCAACGAATTATGGAAAATGATTTCCGGTTCGTTTTTCGCGGATGTGGCGAAACGCTCTCAGCTCCGAGGTTTTTTGTATGTATACATAACAAAAATGACTAAATTATCATTTTTCCCATTTATTTTTTTACATTTTTTTTATCAATTCTCCGCGTATTCGAGTTGCCGAGAAGAAGGAGGAGAATGAAAAATAGTCCCATGAAAAGAAATGCCACGTATAGTGAATGCCTGAGAAATTTTCTCTGTGTCGTTTTATCCACTTTCCCACCTCAATGTCCCTTTGAATTCCTTTTTTTGGAATCTGAAAATGTCGCCAACAAAAATTTGATTTTGATACACGAGCATTTACTTTATTTTTTTCCTTTCTGAACATAAAGGGAGATGAATGGAAAAAATCCATGAAAGCGCGAGAAAGATCGAGTATTGGCATATTCAAGTGGAAAGTCATTTGGTGTCACTGTCAGAGATATTTTTTCGGTTGAATGAAATGCCAGAATAAAGCGAAGGGAAATCTCATATATAGTTTATTGACGAGAAAAATATTCAAAAATAAAAGGGGTCGACATCAGAAGTTCAAAGAGTATTGAGAAAAGTTTGGGTGCCAAACAAAATTATGAAAAATGTTTTTTTTTCGATTTTTTTTGTAAAATTTTCTTATACAAAGAGACTCATCCATTTGACGGAATGCGCCTCTTTAAGAAGGAGAAAATGTTTTATGAAGCGAAGGTAATTTATTTATATGAAATATGAATACGAAAAGAGCTTACACTACTTAGAAATCATTTTCACATGAACTTTGCTGACTGCAGGTAATTTTCTTCTTTATACACCATCAGCTATTATTTACAGTATATAAATTATATTGTGTTCATACAGCTCAAACGTGAAATTCAATGTTCTATAAGCCAGCAGATCTCCCCTACCCATATACTCTGTATCTTTTTCTCATAAAAATTGATATTTCTCCGGGGGCCAGGATAGTGAAGGAGAAAGATGAGAGATTTAAATAAATTGTATGAATCTAAAATCGATGACAAAGTGATATAAATTTAGATTTTCTCCCAACTAAATCCACTCTCTCGAGGCGAAAAATTTAAACATTCTCCACTTGCATAATTTCTCACGAAGGAGAATGCTCACCCACACCACCAGGCGCCCCCATCAATTTCTATGGGGGCGCCTGGTAGATTGTGCCGAGTACAAATTGAGTTGTCGTAAACCGCCACATAATGTTTATTGGAAGACTCTCACTCTCCCTCGGGGTCTTGATTTTGCCATCTTCTCGCCCAGGACTCTCGCAGGGTATGAGAGTCAAGGATAATAAATTTTATAACTCCCGCATGAGTCCATACATCAGCATGTGGTTCGGGTGAAAGTAGGTAAATTGTTGCAAATTTACTTACTGCTTCCGGACACTTTCTTATCATTTAACGTCTTACTCTCCCCTTCCCCGTCCAGAGCCCTTACATACAAATGCGAATCATGCAAGACTGATGTGGCCACCGAAAGTAACACATGTTAAGAACAAGGAGGAATAAATGAGTGGACTTTTGTGGCTGAGGAGCATAAATAAAAGAAGAACACAAAGTTGTCGAATTCCTGACGGACAATGAAGATTGGCTACATTTTCTCAACCAGACTCACTCTATCTCAGAAGAAAAAGAGAGATCATGAAAAATGCAGACAATAGAATCATGTTGCGTTTCAGTGAGTTTTTTCCCACAAAGGTGTGCTCTTGTCAGCTGTTTATGGGATTTGAAAGGGATCCTCTGGCGGTGTCATAGGTAGATAAGTTGTATAATATATACATATAGAGTAATGTCCTGTGAGTCGGTGTATTTGACCACAGAGCACACAAGATGGGCTAATGGAGGCCAAAATCGCTAATAAAGCCCTCTCGAGTGCCCAGAGGAAGAGGAAATGACCCAAAAGGTGGCCACAGTTTAATCGTTTGGGGCTTGTGTTTCGGTCAATGGCAAGAGAATGGACGATCGATAGTCAAAATGAGCCCCCTCTTGAGCTCCCAAATTTCACCACACTCTGAGCGACTCCCCGTCATGGTAAGTGGATTTTCTTGTGCATGGGATAATGAAAGTAAAAGTAACAAAACTGTATGAAAATTATTGCATGAGTCCAAGGGGTGAGTGTGTGCAATTAACTGAGCCCAAGAGAATTCATCATTCATGTCTCTTCGCCCTCTCGACACTTCTTCGAAAAACCACCAAAAGCGGTCATTTGCTGTATATATATTAAAGAAATGTAGATGAATTTATTATTTAAATCATAGATGAGCTTACGTAGCTTCACTGATGCTTTTCTCCCTTCATATGCAAATTTTTCTAATGATCATCATAATATATTATGCAAACATCTCCTTCTTCAATACACCTCGACTTTATCGCTATTCATTAAGGAAGAATTGGACATTCCATGACACCCTTGAGGAAGCATCAGAAATTACATTAAAAAAGATATTCCTTTGGGCGAAGAAATTTCCCGGGACGATGAAAAATAGAAAAGAAAATTCCCTAAAAGAACCTTTCACAATGCCATGAGAAAATAATTGAATTCACCCCTTCACCCACGAGATTCACCACGAGGTCACGCTCACGAACTGCTCAAACGAGAGGCAAGAGAAAAAATTAAAAAAAAAATATGGTTGCACCTTGAGAAAATTAAAATCCACATCCTCAAACCACTCTGTAATTAAGATTTTAAATGCTCCAACCCTTCTCTAACGGTCTAATTTGCTCCCACGTTGGCCACAGTGGGTGGGTTTGTATACAATTTCATCGGGGTCTTGTATCAGTTATTGCATAGTGAATAGAGAAATAATAGTGGCGATGCCAACAGGTAAAACACAGGCAAATTACCCAGGAAAAGCTCACACTGGCTTTTTCGGGAGGGAAGCGCACACGAAAATTAAGTGCTGATTAAAATTGTGAAACGAGCGGCTGTTTATGGAGGAAATTGAAATAATGGTGGGCTCAGAATCTCGTGCAGAAACTTAAAATGTGCTTCGTGATTCTCATACAAATTCTCAACCATCAGGCCCCAGAAAATAAACATGGGCAAAAATCATCATCACTTGCGATCATTCTGATCCTCAAACGCCGATGGATGAGCAATTCTTGTTTTAAGGGTATATTTCTACATAAAGGTAGTTTCATAGGAGATTAGGACTGTTTTAGGGAGTGTCTTATTCTTTTACTCCGGCAATATGATTCCTTTTGAAGATCCTTGATTGTTTATAATAAGCTTTTTTGATATACTACCTATAACGTCTGAAATTCTTCTCATCTTCTTAAGCATCATGTAAGTAAAAGCTTTCAACGCACCTTCGCACATTAAAAACGTATGAAATTAGGCGATAAAATTTCAAATTTAATATCAACCACACTGAAGCCAATCTAGCAAAGTTTTTCGCTTTTTATGGTCATCTTAGAGCTTCCTCGGTTCTCCCCAACATGTATAAGGAAAAGCATTGCAAACTTATTTCAACTCAAGAAGGCTCACACTTAATAATTCTGGCGCACGAAATTAACACGGAATAATTTATTTCGGCATTGAGGAAGACACTAAGAATTTTGGGCCAATTTTCCTGGACCCAGGTGAGGTGAAAAAAAAAGATATACCAAGACGTCACTCTTGCGTCTTATGAAGTTTTTTTCCTGCCTTTACTAATCTCATTATACGTATTAACTCAAGTATTTCATCTTCCTGGGCGCGTCCGCTCCAAAAGGTTGCACGATGAGGTGTTTTGACGCCAAATGGAATATTAAAAAAAAACGATGAAAAGAACATTAATTTCCAGTGTGAAAATTTTCTTCTCGTTTTCTCAGGCTCGGCAATAGACAAAAACACGCGATAAGTCAACTTTCCGTGTTGACAAAGTTACATTTATTGCTTCTTAATATTGTTGCATTTTTAATTCATTTCCTCTCGCCTTCGGGTCTGTCTCCGAGACAGGCGAAATAGGCGGGAAAATTGCTTTATTGCGAAACTCTGGGGAACTTTTCCACGAAAGAGACGCACAAAAAAACAAAGCCAGATGTTTGTCTAATTGTAAACATTGTCACTTCCTCTTTATGAGATGTGAGATAATTTATAAGAACAACAACCCTCAAACTTCATCACAAAGCTAAAGCTGAGCCTTTCTCTTCTCATTTCGCCTATAGGGATTTTTCTTGCTTATATATAACAGAATATGGTATTCATGCGATGTGGATTTCCCAGACAGGAATAGAAAACTTTAAGTATTTCTATCATTTCCATGATTTCCAATATCAAATCTCATGACATTGGGAAGCGATATATACAAAGTACACCTTAATCTCATTTACTATTCCATTTTACAAAGCCAGACCACCGAAACAGTGAATTTTCCTTGGATATAAAAGAGAAATAAAATTTAATTTTATGTATAATTCTGCTAACACGCTTCCGGCTGTATAAAATACACATTCGCCCAATGTTTCTCCCCTTTTCATCCTATATATATTCCACATGAAAGCGCCTGTGGTGCATTTGGGGCTTTGAGAGGATCGCCGTTTTCTTGTTCTCTCTCTCTCTCAAAAAAATACAAGTTAGTCGTGTATACATATAGTTTCCATAGAGAACCGTCGATGTATCAGGTGATTTATTGAAGAATTTGTGGGTGAAAAAGCATTGAAAAATTGTTATTCATTAACTTAACTTTTCGAAATTGTAAGCTCAATTCAACTTGCCCTCAATGAGCGAACAACCGACAATTTTGACAAAGACCTAAATGGGAAAATATTCAGTGGTTATCGAACAATCTTAAATTCCAATTAGTTTGGTGATGTAGATAAATATGCTTTTTTCTTATATAGGCATTAGAAGAATCTGTAAAACACATCCACTATATATATGTTATGTCTATACCGATTGAGTTGAGAGAAAAAATTATTCACAAAGTCCAAAGGGGTTTGGGTGGACGGTAAAAATACATACAATGTTAAGAACACTAATAAATTCGTATGCGGATATTATGAGAAACGGAGCACCATATTAAATGCGCATAATACACGCTAAATTCCAGGCGAGAACGAGAAGAAAACCACACGATTTATACGATAAAACCCAATTTACCTTGGTTGGCATTATAAACTCTCCGTGGCAAAGAAAATTTGAGAATTCTCCATACACTTTCGCGAGTTTCACTTTGTTTTCATGCAACGATACACACAAACTTTTCCACCCGGAATACCCCAAAAAGGATTGCTTCAGCGCTGGTAGAGTTCGCGATCAAAAAATTCAAACGATTCACATTGCATATTGCTTTCGATGGTGCTGGTTCTCAATAAAGAGGGTCAACTTTAGAACAAATATGAGCAAAAATGCATCATACAATATTTTGCTCTTCCCATTTTCTTTTCAAGTTTACGAAAAGCTTCCACAGATTATGGCTGCAACGGAGAACATAAGCGCTACTTAAAGTCTAAATAAACCGTAATTGATGACAAAAGACTTATTTAATAAATAATTAATAATTCATAACAGTGTTGAGTATTATAAGAAATGCTGAATTTCTTGGCTTGAAAATATGCTCGATTACCTCTTGATTTATTGAATAAAACAATTAAGTAATTCTGACTTCCTAAATCTCGACGGCTCCAAACTGAACTATGCTAACTATAAGGGTTTCCTTAAGAGTTAGCATAGTTCAGTATGGGGCCGTCGATCTATACTAATGCTGTAGGAAGAATATCGATCTTGACTATATTGACTACCAATTCCCAAGAGCATTGAATCTTAGTGTAAATTCTCTGGCTCTTCTCCCGCCTCCCCAGTAAATTATCTCTCATCTTTTGGGCGTGCACAAAGTGAAAATGAAACTGGGTATTTACTGATTTTCCGTGCCTAATGAAGTGTAGGAACGTAGAGAAATTATTTCATTGGCATGAGGTTTATCGTGAGTGATTTTAACCATTTACCTCCTTAAATATATAGTGATATCACTTCTCAGCTTGAAATTTACTGAGCGCAGATTCTTGGGAATGAAACTCGGTGAAATGTGAGTAAGAATTTATGAAGTGGGTGGCGATTGAGGGTGGAAATTTGAGAGATACGGAATAAAATTACCCACTACACGTAATTCGTATAATTATTTCTGTAGCATGATCAGGCCGGGAATCGATCCAATTGGACGGGAATTTCATCCCTATAGAGAGCATTCATTAACTTAACCCAGCATCACCCCTTAAAAGCGTGCTGGTGTTACACAGATGAGGCTCTCTAGCAATGTGTATGGTGAACGTCAGTAGGGAGATATAGGATCAAATGTTGTGCCAAATAGAGTTTAATGCTACTCCTTATAAACATTTTTTAGGATTTAAAAAGATCTATATAATAACATTTTAGAAAGCGAAAATTGCGAATTTTGCTAAGAATGCTAAATCTTATGAGATGATCTTATGATATTTTTCTTTTTATAGGTACGTTAATGTTGAACTTTTACACACTCCCCCCTAAATCACCTCTATTTGTACGGAATTAGATAGAGGAAAAATAGATATGCGAATGAAGGAAGGAAGCCTTAAAGAAATTCTTAGAATTCCCCCCCAATATATGTAGTACAAATTGAGAAATGGGTGGACCACTTCCCGCCCCACGAGAAATTCACAGAATAGGTACGAGAGAAAGTTGCTGGGGGGAGGAGGGTAATGGTGGAAAATGTTAGCATTTACGTGGCAGATACAAATTTATACATTGTAATGCGGATGATGGCGCAATGGAAGATATGTGAGACACGTGTGGGGAAAATTTAAGCGGAGATAATGATTTTATAAAGGCGTTCAGGGACTTTTTACCCTCTATCTCCCTAAACTCATGAGAGGGAAAACTTTGGTAACGGGTGAAAATAAGGGTGATCCCGGGGTAGAAAGAGAGAGAGAGAGAGTTAATGTTGGACCCTGAGGGTTAATCAACACACGGAGCACCGTGGCAAGATGGCAAGTCACGAAGGGTATTTGCGGGAATTTTGCCACTATTCTCGCGATAGTCACTGAATTCCGTTCCTCGAATTGAGGTAAAATCAATAAATTCCTGAAATCACAAGATGAATTCAAAGGTCCAACTGTAATATTCTGGGAGATTGCTTGAAATCATCCCTAATGGGTGGCCCTTATTCATTTCCGCATCACTTCGTATGCAAGGGAGCGCAACTGAGGGAAATCGGAAGATATTAAAATATGAAATTCTCACTATGAATTTAAATTGGTCAATATTTGACTTTTTTCATTTTCCCTAAAAGTTTTCCTCCAACAATTTATTATTTAAAAATCCTACTCGCCTTTTCCTGCTTCAGCATCAATATTTCGACTGATGGTGAATAATTTCTTGAATTATTTTGTTAAATTACTTCAAGAACTTGAGAGCGAGAAGAAGTAAAAATCTTGTGTTGATGCGTGACATTTTGAATATTCATCCAAATGCCCTACACATAACTAATTAAATGAAGATTTTACTGCATCACTTAATGTTGTATGTTTACAGCCTTCGAAAGCTCCATGGATAAGAGAAATGAAAATTTTATTTGATGGGTCGTAAAAAGGGAGGAATTCTCTCAAAGTAAATTGTATAAAGAATATTTCCAGAAGAAAACTTTTACCATCACCCAATTAAATTCATCCTGAAGAAATAAATCAAGAATGACTAAAGAAAAAAAAGTACAGGGAAAATAGAGAAATTCGACCAGAATCAATATGGATGCATCGCTTAAAATGTTCTGCTTCAATTTTTAGCACGTTATGAATTTATGATTATCGTGGCAATTATGCTATTGGATTCACCATTCTACACTAACGACTGCAATCACCATATTTATCCATTAATTTTTAATTATACCCTATTTTAATGACTTTTGCAGAAATTTTCAATACACTCAACTTCTTCCTCCAGACTGAATAATTATAACCCTTGAGCAGAACTTGAAGCAGTGAGTCATCAAATTGATTTAACCTGAACTGAATTTAGCAATATTTTATGCAGTGTCAATAAAATTTTTACACACGAAAATTGAAAATCATTTTTTCTCATGTTATTTTATTGCTGTTCATTGCAACCACAAAATAAGCTTTTAAATTATAATATAGGCTAAATTGAAATTGCATTTTTGCCAACAATTTAGAAAAAAAAACTGCATGGACACATTAAAAGCATGAAATGATCAATAAAATAAAATATTTGGTTTTTAACTATTCATTTATTATGATTAAAGTTATAGTGAGGTTAATAATTTAATTATTATCAAGTATTTAAATGCATAATCTGGAAAATCTTCTAAAATTAACATAATCCTAATCCTAATACATAAAGTCAAGTGTGCATATCTGAATTGGCCTGATCACCCCCAAACCATTAAATCTCGACCGGACGTGACTCCAGGAGTCCGAAAATACCCATCTCCAAAATGTTTGTCTGTCTGTCTGTCTGTCTGTCAGTGTGTACGCGCATCACGGCCAAACGGCTGAACCGATCCGGCTGATATTTAGCACAGGTATAGTTGGCATCACAGGTTGGGACATAGGCTTTACAAATTTTTTTTTACTATTTCCAGAAAAAGATTTCAAGTCTAAAAGTTTTTCCAAACTTTAGATTATTTTTCAAAACTCTCCAAGAGAACAATTTTATTGGATCAAGAAACAAAAATCTTTTTTCCCTAATTTTTGTTAAAACAAAATTACATTAAAATACTTTCAACCGGCTTAAAATTCGTATTAACGCAACCAAACGCAACGAAACGCCGTTAAAACAACTTTTAACGGTTTAAAATGCGTTTTAACGCAATTAAACTACATAAAAATCCTTTTTAAAGCAAATAATCTCCGTTAAACGCTTTTTAACGCTAATAAATTCCATTGAACGCTTTTTAACGGTTTATTTATTGAGGCAGAATCGGCAGAATAATTATTGTGCAATTATTGGTCAATTATTTTGACAGAATGGCTCTGCGAACGACTGTTTTCGTTAAGTTGAGAACACTCACTGGCCAATTGGACAATACTTTCATCTCTTGTAAAAAAAAAACGACTAGTCGTGATCATTGAAGGGTTAAAGATTTTTGAAGCCTTCACCAAGAGTTTTTTTTTCTTCTTAAAAACCCAGTGAAAATCCTGAAAACCCAAAGATTTTTTCCTTCAAATCAATTTGTCTGAAAGGCCTATTAATAGCGGAGACACAAACCCAACCCCTTTAACAAATTCCTATGATTTAGCCAATACCCAAACCCTCTTCCTCTTGATTTTCCTCTCTAACAAAATAAAATGCTTTTGGACCTTTTAGACGCCGCCGGTTTGGATACTCACGAGAAGAAACACAAGAAGCAGAAACGTCACGAGGACGACAAGGAGCGGAAGAAGCGCAAAAAGGAGAAGAAACGCAAAAAACAGAGACACAGTCCGGAGGAGCATCAGAGTGGCTCACTTCCGCCACAGACGCAAATCTTCTGAGGCGGCGCTCAGTTTTTTTTTTTCTTTGGGACATTCTTCGCGCTCCACTCCCTCGCCACCCATCCCGCATCCAGGCGTGTTATATTTATGCAGACAAGTTGGACATCGTATTTAATGCAATTTTTTCATAGTGTTAAGAGAAAGAGAGAGAGAGA
>CAKKOB020001326.1:6734-23939 GCA_918844115.2 Phlebotomus perniciosus | reverse complement strand
GCTGTGTTGATGTGCATCGGTGGGTCGTCTGTCTGGTAGTTGAGCGCCACCATCTGGATCCCGAAGGCCCAGAAGAAGGTGGGATTGAAGTTGGACGAGTCGATACGCAGACCTGCCGGATAGGTCCGCATCAGTTGTGTCTGGGTGTGCGCTATCACGGCCAGCGGATGCTTTCGGCACAATTTCTTCGTGCTGGCCTCATTGATGGACGAGCACTGGTAGCACGGATGATTCATGTTGGCGTGCATCAGCTTCCGATAGCTAGACGATGTGGTGTGTTGGGATTCACTTTCAGAGCCCGCTGAAGTGGAATCCACAGAACTCGATGGTGGTCCAGAATTACCCCCACCACCACCACCTCCGCCACTCTTCAGGATGCTGCCCACCGTGACCAGGGAGGCGCTGGAACTAGCCGTACTCGGTGGCTGCTGCAGGCGAACGGAGTTGTGAGGACTGATGGGATTGAGGCCGCGGAATTTGATCGCCTGCACATATATCACTAGGTCAGAGAGCTCCCTCGCTATTTGGCTGCTTCGCTTCTTCGGCTGCTTATCATCTATATCAATTCGACGTGTTGGCGTCACATTAGAGAACGATGACAAACTATAGCGTGAGGATTTCTCATCCGTCGACCCAAAAATACTATGGAGGGTTTTCTCTGTAAAGAGTCCCAAGAATATGGGATGAGGAGAAAGAGAAAAATTAGCCAGAGTGGTATGAGATTACTCGAGAATTTGCAGTGCAAATGAAGAACATGGCAAGGACAGTGGGATAATTTATGGCCATAGGATTTTTATGCTACTGCACGGTCTCTGACATTCCACTAGGATGTCACATTAATTTTCCTGGAGGAATTTTCTGATTGTGCTGTAAAATTTATTTTCCCCCATTTGGTGGATAGAGCACATAATATAAGGCACAGATTGTGACATACACTAAAAAGAATATTTTAAATTTCATTCGTTCGCGATAAGATTCACATATCTTTGTCCGAAGCCCGACGTGCCATACCTGTGTTATCGCGATTTAGCGTTTTTAATCCGTTCAATGAAAGTGGAAATTTTGTAGCCAGACATTATTTGGCAAGTCAAAAAGATTTAAACTCAATATTTGATTAACATTTAAATAAAAAATGCTACTGGATTTTCCAATTAAAAAAATTGTGGACAAATGCCAAGTTTAGACTTGGTAGAGTGCCCCGACACGTGGCGTCTGAGGAGGAAGGAGTTAGAGGGATGAAGAAGTCTGTTGAAGCCAGTTTAGAATTGTAAGAAATTCAAAGACCTTTTCATTAAATACCCACATGATAGGGTTGGGAGGCGAAAAAACTTTAAAAAATGTCCATTTTAACCTTTGACCTTGAAAAACCGTTAGACGGAATGTGTGAAGGTCATTGGCATGTATGGAAGAAAAGTGCGTCTAGTGATTCTACAAAACATATGTGAAAATGAAAAAAATCGTTAGAGCCATTTTCCAGAAATACCAAAAAAACCTGTTTTTATAGGGGATAGGGGGGCTTTTTGGAAAAATGAAAGGCCTGGTCCTGATCCCAGGGTCGAATTTAGGGGGGTCCCCCGAAGACCCGAAGTCTCTATCTGCAACCGTTTGGCCTCCAGGGCGGTAACAGACGGAGAATCGGAGAAACATTTGGATTGCAGTATAGCCATTTTTGTGTCGGGGCAATAAAAACGGAATTGTAAAATTTATCTCTGAAATTAATTGATTTTTTGCTTTTCATTTGCAAATTTAGTGAGTGAAACAATTTAATAAATTTTTGCAATTTTTTTGCAAGCATTTCGTACTTAGCGAAATCAAAAATTAATCACCTAGATAATTTTCTGGGAAAACTCCTGAATTCTGTAATTATTTTAATACATTTTCATTTCCCCGTATACTTCACGAAAGCAACACTTGTATCGACAAGTCATAAGCTACCGGCCATCTAATCATCTTAATTATAATAAAAATTAGTTAAGGTAAGGTGAATTTTCAATTCTCTTTAAACTAACAACAAAACACCTAATTAATTAATATAACCATATGATGATTCCTACTAATCAAGTCATTAGTATCTTACAAATAATTAAAGAGTTCTATGTAGTGACATGAAATAATTCAATTTGCCCTGAAATAGTGAATTACAGATACATATAGTAGTACAAATGGGGTGACTTTAAAATGTACCCCACTGCCCTGGTTATGCGCATCCTATATAATTAGCTTTCACTGATGGAATAGATATTGTAATTTATCATGAGGAAAATTACCATCGATGTTATCAAAGTCATCGTCATCCTCATATTCATCATCGCTAAACTCCTCGTTGACAGAACCACCACTCACGTTGCTGATGATGGAGCTCGTACGACCCGACTGACTGGCCTGGTGCTTGAGACCCACGTTGGTCCTGTTGGCAAAAGATCTTTTCACAAATCATAAAATCACTAGCAACTAGCGAAGTAATTACCTCAGTGCCGGATTTGAGATGGTCGACGGTATGTCGACAATCAGCTTCTTGTTCTTTATCAGGATCCGATGCTTAAGATGTGACGGAGATGGTAGGACGGGATCTTCGCTGTAGTCCACATCGAACAGAAACTTTGCCACCAGCTTCTCCCCGAATACACTCTGTAGAAAATCAAATAAGACATTTTTTCAGTGTGGGATGCTTAAGATGACAACGGGGTGGTCTCACCTGAAATATATGTGCCATCCTTGCCTGCTGTTGAACCGAGCAGTGATTTTCGATGGACAGAATCACAGGGTAGGGCGATGATACAAAAGCTGACTTATTGATTGCCTCTACAACGGATTTGAAGGGGATTTTTGTGGTAAATGTATGACCATGGTATATGACCGGTGACCCATCATCACCATCCCAACAATCCAGCTCAACGCAGCGGCAGCCGGTGAGGAGTACCTGTCAATCACACACGTTGCAACTCAATTTAACTGGATGCTTGACATGGATATTTTTCAATAGTTCTCATAACGCATTGAATTTTATTATACCCCACTCATAAAGGAAACACAATTCCTTTCATTCAACACTCCAAACTGAACCCAAAAGTTCATTTGGAACAGTGAATTCTGGCACATTAGAACAATGCAGCGCCACTTCTCGTATAAATGAAAGAATTTTAAGTCCACACCTTTGGCAATTTATCCCCATAGAATAAAGGTGTGCTATATATATTCAAGAGGCGTATGCAGATACATATATTCAGTTTTAAGGAAGTAAAAAAACTCTTCGCGAGCAATGAAAGAATATGGCTTGCAAGGTAACTTGTCTGGAGGAACAAAGGAAAAACTCTCGTAATTATTATTTTAATAAAATTCAAAGTTTGTAATGTATTTCCTCCATCATCTGAATGGGCAGTGCAATAAAGTTAGTTCAGTTGGAAGAATTTCAATGGCAAGATACAAGTTCGTGAGGAAAGGAAATAAAATAAGTTTTCTCTCTCTACTAAAGTTATATTTTCTATTGAAAACTAGAAAATTAAACTCTCCCCCAAATACCCTCCGGCCGTCTCACCTGACTGTAGAGTTCAACGGAGCTCTCGCCCTTGAGTTGGTGGCCAGTGAGGTAGGTGTTGTGAGATGATGCCACATAGTAGTGGGATAGAGGTCGGTCCATATTGGATGTACTCTGTATCACCCTCTCATTGACAAAGGCGTAATTGTCCTTGTCCATCATGTACCTGGCGAATCCCTCAAAGCTGAGACAATTCTCCGCTCTGAGTGTGGGATCAGGCTCGTGTCGTTGAATAATTGCAATCACCTCATCTTCAGACTTCACCTCCATCTGCCGCGCCTCCAGATACTTCCTCAGCGTGGACACGGTGATCACTTGCGTGTTGGACGTATCGATACCGGCACAATTGGCCAGAATACTGGATGCGGCGATTGCATCGAAAATCTTCTTCTGCGCACTCTTGGCCTCAGTAAATTCCAGGTCCAGGGAGCTATTGCGCGTCAGAAGACCTAGAACATGCATTTGAGCTGTAATAATTGAAAAAATGGCACATTTTCACTACACTACGTAGCATTTTGGCATGGCGGGGTTAGGCTAGCAAGCACTCTAGGCCTAGGCGATAAATTACCGATTTTTCGTTGTCTCACACCACTGCACAGTTCAGGAGCACTGCGACTCTTCTCAGGATTCAGCGTTGTCTTGTTCCGACGCGCCACAGAGAGCTGATCGAACAGATCCCGCAGGTCTTTTCGCGCCAACAGACTAAAGGATCGGAAGAGGGCAATAAAGTCCAGGAAGGACAGATGTGTCTCGTATGTGATTGAACCCGCCCGCAGGTGTTTCACATTCTGCCACAGTTGATCACTCGACTCGTTGCGCTCCTTCCGTCGATCGATGGGTTTCGTCCGCAGGTCCCTTGGGGTTGCATCCATCTCGAGGGATGCTGGTCCACTGCTCGATGCTCCGCCCTGTGTTAGGAGGTTAACAACAGAGCGCTTCTTCTTGAACTTGATGGACGCCTCCCGACGCAGGGCATCCGCTGCCTCAGCGGCCTGACTACTGGTCATTGTGGTGTTGCCCGACAATGCCCAGTCCCGACCACCAAACACCCGGATGGCGTCAGCAGCCAGCGGCTCATCGCAACACCCATCCTCGAAATACAGCTGGATGTACTGCTCTTTCAGCCAGAACATCGACCGATCGGCCAGTCGTTGTTGCCTCTTAATGCCACGAATAATCCAACTGAGCCCCACATACCACAAGCTGCAATGAGAACAAGGCACGATTAATGATCCGCATTGACCAATTAGGATATTTTAGTCATGCAACGGGTGGTTTTAGGGGAGGATGAACTTGACGGGCTTGGCAAATTATCTCTCAGTGAATAGATAGTCTCTCTTCTCCTTGTAATTGAATAAATGAAAAGGTAAACGATAACTCAACCATTGACTTTTTACCCACAAAAACACATTAAGCTCTCAACTCGGTTATAGATGAAAAGAGCAACTTCAACGGAGACCATAGAAAAGTAAAAGAATGTCTAGTCGAAGTCCCTTATAACTTTTATATTAATTAATAGTGATTGCCGTGATTGCCTCGAGTTTGCATATAGCGGAATAAAGGGGGGCGTGGAAATATAAGTTCGCGTATCATGAAGAATAATTATCCTGTATCATCTCATGAGATTGTCTGAGATTGCAATGTGATGAAGTGAAATTCCCTCATGTTATTAATATTGTCTTGTCTTTGGCTCACATCTGTGATGATGAGAGCGCCTTATTGCAAGAAATCATTAGTGGGAATGTGGTGGAAGATTTTCAAAATAACTCCACCTCGTCACTCATTGAGACACGTAACAGGGGAATCCTGCAAAAATGATAAATTGCACTAAGAGATTTTAATAAAGTTGAGGAGCTCAGTCTGTCAAGTGTCAAGAAACTTTCACGACATGAAAAACTCGAAGAAAATCTATAAAACTTATAGATACAAGGTTTTCACGAGAGTTAAGAAAAGTTATGGAATTTTCTCTCCCCCCAAGGAAAAATGAAGCCAATTCGGATTTTGCGAAAAATTATAGGAAGCTAAAGGATTGTTAAAGTTAGGAATTTGAAAAATTCTTCTCACCGGCATAGCATTGGTGGACAGAGGAGACACAGTACTCTATTGTCGTTGAGTGTGTTGCCGTAGAGAATTGAGACGCAGCACTCGACATGCGTCAGGCCGAATCTCTTTCCAGCAGCCAACAATTCCAAATCATATTCATGGTTCCGTGATCCCATTGTGATTTCTTTGACCAGCGTCAAGTCCAGAAAGCCCTCATCCAGCGTCGGATTCTGCCCTTCGATATCCATAGCGCTGGGCACTTGCTTCTGCGTTAGTCGTGGCGAAACTAATTCTTCCGGATTTATATTCATGTTGAAATCTGCATGAAAGAGAGATTGGGGATGCCTTACAAAAAAAAACTCCTACATATACATTTTGCATTATGCCTCTGGGGCTTCATCCGATGCGGGGAAAACTAGGAAATCTGCACTGAATTGAAATTCATAAGTGGGGGGATTTTTTATTGCGAACCTTGTTGTGTTCTGAGACGACGCCACGCTGGTTTATGCCAAGTCACCATCGAACATGAGCGCTCCAGACGAAAAAACACATAACAAGACCTATCAGATGGTGTCTCTGGCTCCCATAGAACAGATGTTGTACCATGATGTAAGATCTGCCAGGAAGGACAAGAGAGAGCTCCAATAAATCTCTTTGCCAATATTGACTTGCTATATATGTATAGGTGGCAAACCTGAAGGATGTGATGGTCAATTTTGTGGTGTCGCGACGAAATGGGAATCATGCAGATGCCATGGTCGTGAAAGAGTGGCTGCACGGGATTATAGTTGCCAATCTCCACCTCGTAGTCTTCCTCCAGCTCCTCAATTTCCGGCTGATAGATACACGCCGCCGCCATCTGACGAGGACTCTGCGACGCCAGTCTCAGGTAATCCTGCAAAGTCGCTGCAGAGTCCTTGCACAAGCCATGGTGATGCTGATGGCACAGATCAATGTGATCCATCACGGCCTGAGTCCGATAGATCTGCTCCAAATTACCCAGGCCCGTTGATCCGATTTTCGTGAAGTAGTGATCATCGCCGTTATAATCAGAGATGAACTGCAAAGGTAGCGGAAAATGGAATTTCCCAAGTGAACATTAATGGAAGGTATATAATTCAAATTAAAATTCCAACCAGTCAATCACGTAATTCTCCACATACGTCGGGACATTTTTCATACACATTCAGACCAATTTGGAGGGCTTAATTAAATTATGAAATGATTGGAAAATCTCGGTGTCCCAAACTAATCTGATTAATTAAATTTTTCAAAAATATTTTCAGTGTTATTTGATTAAAAGCAAATTATTGTTACCCATTCAAATATAGGTTATGCTTTTTTACAAAGAGAAAATACAGCAATAATGACATATAAGCTCAATTAGTTTTATATCAAATAACTCCGGTTTTAATTAAAATATTTCCTTGTGAAGAGAATTAAACGCTATTAAACTTTCACCCATTAAAACAAATTCCTTTGGAACTTTTTATAGAGAATAATTTCGAGCAGATTAGAAATATTTTTTTTATAAAATTTAAATTCGTTAACCATGAAAAAAATAATCAAAAAGGCAATCATTTTAAATTGCAAAAAAAATATTGAAGGTAACGTGTTTATTTAGGATTCCCTGAAAATATTTCATTTTCGAATTTTATCGCAAACACCAATTGTTTCATTTTCTATATGCACAAAAAATCATTAAAATATTCTCATCAACGCCCGGAAATGTAGTCACAATTTTAATTTGAGGCTGGCAAGAAAACACCAGATGAATCTCAAATATCAGGACCTCCGTGGGCGAAAGGACTTGAATGGAAATAATGTGGGCAAATTGAAGTTGCCGTGTTGTGGTACGATTGAGAGTTAGCGAAACCGCAATAATTGAAATTCTCCGAATAAATGGCCAGAATTGTTATTCCATTTGAAAGTATAATTAATTCCACTGTGGCTCTCCATTTCCAAATACAACATATTCCCTGGCACTATATCACGGGTAAACAGACCAGCATATCGATCCACTTGCTGCCCCACTGTAATTGAGGCGGCCCAATTATTTATTCACAAATACACGCACATGGGGATCACCTCAAATTGGAAGCAACGACGCCTTCATCTTTTCTCATCTCTCTTGAGTCACGCCACTCGAAAAAGGCCCCAGGGGAGGCGGAGGAGTGGGATGGGGCACCTCCCCTGGGGGCGCAGTGCCTTTGAGTTGAGTGTGGCTGGAGCCAACTGTCATCATCTTTCCATTAATATGAAATGCTGGTGGATTTCAATGGCGCCAAGAGTGCCTTAATAATTGAAGGGTGCGCTTTTATGCATATTGTCGTGGATGCCACCACCCTGTATACAACATATCCACCCCAACATCAATCTGCCCAACACTTCCCTCCCCACACCCTCTCGCATGGTGGGGAGATGCTGATGAGTTGTGGGTGGCAGCTGCTTGTGAAGGGCATCCTGGGGTGTCTGCATACATTCAATAATCACAGAATATGTATAATTCAGCCCCAGCTACAACCATACTGGGTGGGATTGGGTCAAGGTCGCCAAGGGGGAGCATTTGCATTTGAATATGTATTGCCATTCAGTTGAATAATGCCCGTAAATCTGCGAGTTGTAAGGAGATTAGCTTGATTAAAAATCCGGACGAAAGTTTCAGCGCGGGATTGTAGAAAATCCTTCGGATTTTCAACCCCAACTATCCTCTTTACTTATTTAGAAACTGGGGATGTTTTAATGATGAATGGAGCGAAAGCGTCACTCCAATGGACTCAGAAAGGTGTAAAATATCGTTAAGACATACGTACGTGTTATAAAACCTTTTGGTATGATGTCTCGAGAGAAATTAAATTTGTGACGAGAGATTTATTTCTCTATTCAATTCAAGTGAAATGTTTTAAAAATTAACGCAAATATGTTGTTACCAGATTTGTAGGTATTTACAGAGAAATCAGTATTAATCTTGCATTATCGGGGGCTGTTGTTTCAAGCAGCTTTAGCTATAATCAAAATTTATGTATGACATAAGTAAATATTGGAAAATTAAATACTAATATTATTGATAACAAGCAATTAATAATTTGTTTTAAATAATTTTGTGATAAATGAACGTCCATTTATGATAATTCATAAATGCAAACCTTTTCGAGATTATGATAATCACGAGCGGTCTAAAAACTCTGAATTCTGAGCCTGACTCAAAACTAAAGTTATGAATCGTAACTTGAAACCTATACATATTAGTCTGATAATTCAGGGATAGGTTAAGGATTTTAGGGACAATTAATGGATTTTTTTTACTAAGAACTCCAGTAAAAGGATGTATAGAAACTTGCGAAATAGGGATCCACTATGAGGATATAGGTGAATGATTATTTGAAATATATTGAGAGACAGAATAATGTGAAAGGGGAGATAGGAAAAACGAACCCCAACATGCGAACAATTGACATGAATAAATTTCAGTAGCATTATTTGGGGGCTGACAGGACATCTCCATCACATTCAAGTGGTTGGAGGTTCGGCTTCTCCCAGGAGTCTGTCCAGACCATCCACCTTCTCTGCATGTCACATTCGTCCATATAAGAGATGTGCAGAAATATTGAAAAGTCTCTCTCCCTGTCACCCATGTCAGAATAACTCTCGAAACGATAATTTTCAAATCACCCCCTGTGCGTGTATATTGTGTGGAGGCCCATCCTCATCGCATATTGATTCCCCCCATTCCACTTTCGCCCGAGATACCATCGACGATACAGTAAATGCCACGGTGTTATGGGGTCGATGGTGGTGCTCGGGGGGGGGGGGGACGGTTGCGAGAACTTGTTTGAATGCCACCTACTTCACACTCACTCATCCCCATCATACATGGTAAACCCTATTCTTCCGCCGCATCCACTTGACTCTCAGAATCGTCTCCACATCCCCCTCTCTCTCTCTGCCCAGAACCCTTACAGCTTTGCAATTAAAACTCACCACCTTCCGCTGAGGGCACTTGCCACCAGTCGCCGTGGACACTTCCCGCCTCTGCTCCTGGGGGCTGCGCACGGAGCCCGTCTGCACGCCCCGGTTGACGCTGTCCACGGTGGTAGTTGTTGTGGCCGTGGGTGCGGTGCTGTTACGCCCCATCGACTCGATATCGATCTGGATGGGGTCGGTGGCCACTTGGGGTGGAACGCATGAGGAGTGTGGCGGAACCACGGGGAAACCTGTTGACATTATCTCCTTCAGCTCGGCGAGGAACGCCTTGAAGCACGGAATCACGCGACACTCCGGCATCGCCTGTGGGAATTATATTTTGCACCATCACACCATTTGTGAGAATTCTCATGGATTAACAGCTATTACTTTTTGGGTCACTTGGAAATTTTAGATTTAAGACTTTGAGTCCTGCGAGTATGAATATGACCCTTAATAAAAAAAACATATCATTTTCTGGTCTCATGAGCAAGAATCATCGCCAGGATATGGAATGTCCCCCCAAATAATGTATTCAAGTGAAAACTCACCAGTCCTCTTGCTAAAGCTCTTTCGTATTCGACTGACTCGAGGGCGGCCGACAGGAAGTCCAGCACGGGATTTTTGCCTTTCTCCACGCTCGATGACCAAAAGTGTTTCGGTTTAATGGATCTGTAAGATAGGGAGGAAAACGATTGTTGTCAATAATGGCCACTTGCTGAATCCCCCATAATAAGATAGATGAGCCCCGTTCACTGAATACGGCTTTGTGCTCCCAACTTCCTGGGGCGAAGCTCGAGGGATAGATAATACCATAAAAATATACGCAACAATATCTCTCCTCTCAGCTCGCAAGACAATATCGAGAGTTTCATAGTGGCATCGACCCAGAAAAGTGTGACGCAGAGGTGAGCATGGAAGGCTATTGAATCATATTTTAATAACCATTCTCTCGCTTCTCTAATCACTGCAGACGATCTCACTTTGTCGACAGGAAGAATAAAAATAAATTTTCGCTTCTTCGTCGTTACCATTTGTTCATGGGCCATAGTATTTTTTTGGCGAAAGTACTATGGGTGGGTGGCACAGACACTTGGCCACAATGCTCAATGTTTCTCTATTCACCGTGCAGTACAATATCGCCTTAGCCCATTATATTTGTGCTGCTTCGCATCGCATAATTATATTTGAAACGCAATTTCGTTTGGCTGATATAACGAATAATTCAATTTTCATGCGACTTTGACTTTGAGAATCATTCACCCCAGGCCAGACCAACATTTCAGACACCATTCGAGCTGTGGATGAGTGTGACTTGATTGAATCATATTAAGATAGAGGCAGATCCAATTGAGTCTCTTTAGGTAAGTTTATTGATTGATTTCATCCCCAAGCAAAGCTCTTCTTCTTCATCCCCTATAGTATTGGGGATGGGAGAGAGTGGCGTTTACATTGTCTCCAATCATCCATATTTATTATTGAGAACTAATCCCGTGATATGCAATCAATTTTTATTTACCCTCGATTGTACTGAATAAGGGCATCGTGGGTGGGACTTAGGAAATCGATATGGAACCTTCATGAAATTGTCTCTCTTGTTTATTCAAATTTCTTCCAATTCAGCCTTGGCTTCAGAAAGAATTCCGACAGATATAGTGCTATTAGAAATTTGATGACGATATTTTAATCTAGATCAAATACCACCCCCGCACACAAGTTCAATCAACTTCGGACGTTCTGCGGAGCTCTGATTCAGCCGTCCGGCTAAGGGGTCGTTGGAAACACAATGGAACATAATTCCTCATACTCTGCATGTTAATAATTTTCTCAGGAGGCACTTTTGCCGGATCACATGGCGAGTATGTCGTTAAAGTGGAGTTTAGTCGTGATACTGTTGTATTATATATAAAAATGTATTTACATTTATTTTTGGAAATATACTTTTATATATATGAGATTGTGGTGGAGAGGGAGGCATATTTTGCGATAAAAATAAATCAGATGGTCTCACGATATGCCATTTAATAGGTATTTAATTGCATTATTTATGTATAGGTAGTGTAATTCTATTGCTGTTCGAACTCGAAGGCTTCAACCAGCAGAAGATTATAGTAATTGACTTAATACTATATTTTATTAATGAATTTTGATAACTTTCCATGATGATAGGATGATGATAAACATTAAGCAAAGAGAGTAAAACTATTAGTAAGTATTATATATCACATTAAAAAAAGAAAAAAAAAAGCATTCTGCGAATCTCACGACTCCTTCATTTTCTTTTATTTATCCGTTAACCTTCGTGTTGTCCTATTTCCTCCGGTACGCATGGTGTCTGTAGATGATTCACGATCTCGGGCAAGTAGTTTCCGCCGGCCTACAACCGTCTTATGCTGCTGGAGGCCGAAAGAAACCCCTTCCCGTGACCATGTAACGTGTCCAGTTGATGCTCCATTTGTCCTTCCGCTGCTTCCATATGCTCATAATTGAATTACTTGAGTATAATTTGTATGTTTGGCATTGTTGTGATAATCTCGTTGATATTTAGTTGGTTGGGCGCGGAGCAAGAGAGCTCTAATGGTTCCACACCATCACCCCAACGATCGGCAATCAGCGTAATTGTGGCGCGTTTGCGTGTCTTCGCCGGTTTTTGCCCACAAAACCCCCGGAAGGATACAAGAGACAGACATTAGTGGTGGAATTGATGGTGGAGCAAGGAGTGGAATAAATCGTTATGTGGCATCTATTGGAAGTGCCTGAATAATTTCGTGTATAAATCGATGCCGATGTCGGCTCATAGTGTCAATATTGACAATGCTAAATTAAGCTTGAGGGAGAAACTTATTCAACGTCTTAATTGACCACACACTTCGGCAGTATTTTATTTTAATCCCAAATTGATTTTATTCTGGCTCGTTGAGAATTTTCTGAGGCATAGGAGATACCAAAGGACCAAATTATTCGATTAGAGGGAACCTTTATAGATGTGGCTAATCAAGAGAATTTTGTGCTTCATTCAACAATAAAATCGCTTTATCCCTTCCTCTATTTTTATCATTCAGTCTCCACACATTTTATATACCCTGTCTCTCTTGTGCTTTCCATCAAGCTTCACGGAGCTTTTCCAAACTGGCAGTATAGAGCTTAAATTGTTAAACATGGGGAAGAGTGTGATCCACCAGAATGTGTCTTTTTCATCCTTTCTCCACATTCTGATATTATAAACTGTAAATATGAATTCATGCTCGATAGAGTAGAGATTTCATTAGAATTCCTTTTGATCGTTCCCACTATATATTCGTCGTTCATGTGTAAAAAGGTGTGGGTTGGAGTTTAAGAAAAAAAAATAGGGATAGACAGGGAAAAACATCAGCTGACATTTTCATCCCTTCCAGAACATAATGTGAGTCGCTTCTGCCACATATAGTTTTCACCCTGCTGGTGCAAAAGTTTCCAATTCATGGAACATTTATGCCTGATGTTTACGGCAGAAAAAAGTCGACGACTCCAACCCCTCGAAGTCTGAATTAACCCTTACATCACACACGAGAGACATAATTCTATCAGTAATACTCCGTCTGTTTTTTGACTCCACCTACAACAACGGAAAATTAAAGGGCTTTTTTGCTAAATATCTTTCCAAGTATAGCTCACAAAGGGAAGATAATATTCAAAAGATAAAATTGAATAGCAAGAGAAACATCCAAGTCTTTAATTCAAATCCTCCAGTCTCGATCACTCACCTATTGTTCAAGAGTGTGTAACAAATATGAATTATTCATTATGCTTATTGATTTTTCTCCTCTCTGTCAGAATTATTGAAATTTTCTCTGTGATTTGTGTAGGTTCACTGTTTATAAGGTATTCAATTTGGTGTCTTATTTGGGAACATTTTCTCGCCCTTCAGACACATCTTCGACGAATGTGTTCCATTTATTCATGAGAGCTATCTCTGGGCAATTTTGTTTTACACTGAAATCCAATTAGAAGACTTTTCAAATTTCCCAAAATCAAATTCATGGAGTTTTTATTATGGTTATCAAAATGCGAAAACGGCCAATTTTGGCAAAGAAAGCCTATGAATATTTTGGAAACCAAAACTTGACAAGTATTTTTTTTTTCTTTTTTCAAAGAGTTTTCGAGTTTTCGAACATATAGTTTCCAAGAAATTCTATGGAAACCGCAGACTTATAATAATTTAATAACTCGATTATACGTAGTGTTCTCACTTTGCATATCTTATTAGTATCACAAATTGCTTTTACATGAAAGCTGGCGCATAGAAATTTCTTAGAAAATTATAAGTGCTGTTTGATGTGATTATTCCTCTAAGCAAGAGTAACTGAGGATGAAATACACTAAGCCATTGCTTTGTGTTAAGATGTCTAAAAATTGTATTTTCAAATATATTATGTTAAGTCTTTTATTATGTCTACGAGAGATTTCCCGGATTATTTATAGTTTTATTAACTTTGAATGGTTAAACAGAAATTTTACTGTCCCACTCGTCATAAAATACAATTATTAATTTTAGAATGACAGTAACGGGATGATGTTGAATAAATTTCATAAATATTTACAACACCAGATTCCAACACGAATGGGTCAAAAGAATCCTCATAGAGATTTTAAATCTAAACATTTTCCCAATTTCATTGTTAATTTCAATTAAATACCGAAAATATTTTATTTATCTTTCAAAGTATTGAATTAAAATGGTATTCAATGCTCGAAGTATGAGCGAAAAAAAACGTCTGTGCTGAATAACAAATCCACTGAATTACTGAACAATCCCATTTTCATTATTGAATCCGGACGAATATGTTTGTTTTTCTTTCACGTCGGACATCAATTGAATTAAAAAAATATTTATAAAGGGTTCAATTCGAACAAATGAATTACGTTTTATTTCTTGAAAATTATTTCGGAAATTTTGGCTGATCTCTTGGGGAAGTGCAAAAATCCACTTCAACGATAAACCTCTTATGGATATTTGTGGTCAAACACAAATCACATCCTCTCTGAAATCTCTCGGGGAATATTTAATAACACTTCCTTATCACAAGGAAAGTTTGAAACACTTTTCCTCTGGGTTTCTGCAGGGCTCTCTTTCCGCAGGAAATTTTTGGAGGAAATTGATAAGACGACAAAGTTTTCCCTTTTCTTTTTGCCTCTTGTCTCACACACACTCTCTCATCAATGATGGCAACTTTATATCGCACTTCCGGGTGTGGAATTTGATGTTTTCACCGTCGAACGATTATCACGAGAGAGCTTTTTAATCGTGCACCATCCATAGGAAGTGGATTGTCCAGTTTTATGTGCGTGTGGCAGACTCTCTTCTTGGTTTAACGACGCTATTTTATAGACTTCATGAGTCACTTGTGTCGCAGTTGCTCCATCGCGAGGAGTCTTAGCGATCGCATGGGGTAGGTGAATGATATTAAAGTCATCGGCGCGGGAAATGTTGAATAAAAGCCAAAAAGGAGAAATTGTTTTATTTTTCAGCCACAATGCCACATGGAAGTATCACAGGATTTTTGGGGTTGGGCCAGAAAAGCGGTGGAATTTTATGCAAAAACACCCCACAAATTCAAGGGGGTTCTGGTGAGTGAAAAAGCCACCCTGAGTGCCTTCTGCATAGCATATTTGCTCACGACGTCACTCCGGTGTGATGGAAACGAGGTAGATTAAAATCCACTCACTCTTGGCCATTTTCTAATTTATGTAATGGACAGTCGCGTGCACAGAGGTTGCTGGCACTCAACTCAGCGAGATATGAAAAAGTATTTAATGTACACTTTCCACCCCTTGTCCATTTTGAAATATATACAACGATATGGGGATATGTGAAGTCGGAAAAGGAAGATTTTATCATCAAGCACATACTTGCTGACCGAGACTCATCATAAAAGATGATTAGGTCATTGGACAACTCTTTGTGAGAAACGGTGAGACCATTCGGAAGTTGCTTGTCCTTTTGCGGGAGTAACCGTGAAATGTGATGCCAACAGTTGGAAATTATCAATATTTTGCTATTAAGGAAATTGCTACACTCACGGAAATATAATATCTCTTTTGGGATATTCCATTTTATAAAATTAAGAGATTATATACCAACGATACCAAACGAAAGTATCGAGTGGAATTTTTCACTCTTGGAAAGCATTTCAAAATACAACAACAAATTAAACGATACGTTATAATAGCATCCCGAAATAGGCATTTTAAACACAAATGGTACGACATTATCATTGTCATAAAACATTTTACGGAAACAGTTAAAAGCATTCCCTGAATGTGTTAATATGAAAAGGGTCGCTCATTTTATTTTACTAAAAATTACATAATTACCATGTTGCAGGGCAGTACATTTTATTACCATATTAACGTCGAAAATGACGGAAAATAATTAACTTATACTTTCGACATTAGGAGGAAATTAACTCTCTAAATTAACGACAACTTGCAACTTTTCCCAATTCATATCGTCCAGGAGAAAGTTCAATTTTTTTTTGGCGGGAAAATTTATGAGACCTTCCCCAACATTATTTTCTCGGTGAAGCTCACTCGCACCGAGATTGGTGATAGTAAAAGTGTTTATATTGCGCTATTGAGTAATTGATGAGTGCCATTAATTAGACCAATTTCGTATTAATTGCATTGATAAATCACATGAAAGTGTTTGGTCGGAGTTGATGAAATGGCAAAACTATTTCCTCAGTGATTCAGTGTCAAATTGTGTGTGTTTTCACATAAAACTTTTATCAATTTCAGACTGAAGGGGTGGGAGCTGAGAGACTTTTGGATGGGGATGAGAGTTTTGCAATGATTCAAAGTTTTCCTCTCCCTTTGGAAAATCATTCGGAACAATTCAACTGAAAAAGTGTTTAAGTTTGAGAATTAAAAGTTTCTCTTTTGACTTCAAATTCTCTCCGGGTGGTTTCATCTGCAGAATGTGGACGATGTAAGGTTGGAGGTCATCACCGCAAGAGGCGACAAAATTCACGCGGAAAAGCTCCACCTTCACTTTAAGCTTTGAGCTGATGATGTGTAGGTGTAAAAAAAATTCCATGTGGAGAGAATGAAAACTGGACAATAAGCGTGATATCCACTCCCGTGTGTAATTTATATGCTGCTGGGCGAAAGAAATGCAAAAGAAAGGAGTATTTTCATGGACAATAAAAAGTTTTTTTTTATCATCAGTTTTTATCCCTTTACAGTGGTTTTGCTCCAACGTTTATGACCATGTGAGGAGCAGAAAAAATACAGCACAGCCGTTGTGAGCACACATAGTAAACGTATTCAAGTTGATAAATGATTGTGTTTGGTGCCAATTTAAATAGAAAATTCATCAATATCCCGAAAAAAATGTTATTCCATAGTGTACATAGATTTTTCATCCTTGCAATGTTATTATTATATATGAAATTTTCATTGAAAATCGTATCAGTCACGAACAAGAACTCAACAAAAAAATGCGAGGATATAGACCTCGATGATTCACCAACAATTGAGATGGGTGAATTTAATTTATTTCCCAAAATGGTAATCCTCTTCATTCATCTCATTTGCATGTTGGTATAGGATATTTCAATTTCCCTCCTGTTGATTGGGTGTCCTGATGAAATTCATTGACATTGTGGGTGAATCATAGCGAGATG
>CAKKOB020001325.1:0-23944 GCA_918844115.2 Phlebotomus perniciosus | reverse complement strand
GGGACCCGAGATGTTGCGTGAAAAGCTAAAGATGTGCCTCAATGAGTGCATTTACTATGACGAGGTGGGAATCCTCTTTACGCGTCTTTTGCAGGAGTCAAGAGACTTCCTAGCCACACTTAAGCAATATAAAGTGCCCATAGTTGAGTATGAGGGTCTGAAAGTGCTAACGCTTGATCACATTCAAGCTCTGGCCACGAGTCTCACGGAGAATTTGAAGCACAAACAGGGTTTGAGACCAAAAGTGGCTGAGATGATTGAGAGTCGTCGCAAGGGATTGCAGATGTCGTGCAGTCAGACGAGCAGTGAGCAGAATACCTTCAATATAGCCACACAAGCAGCTCTGGCGGGAGCTGTGGTGTGTCTCAATTGTCTTCCGGAGCGCCTCAATCCCGTGATAAAGCCCATTATGGAGTCACTGAAGCGGGAGGAGGTGGAAATATTGCAGCAACTCTCGGCGCAGTATCTCGTGCGATTGCTTGATGAGATTGTTGAGAGGAATCCTTGTCCAAATAATAAGATAATCACCAATTTGGGGGCACTTCTCAAGACTGACACGGACTTCACGCCGAAGATCGTCATTCCGGCGGAACCGTATGAGAAGAATCGCTCTGCTGAGGCTTATCTGGGTATTCTGACGTTGTCTAATCAGGAAAAAGCACTCACTGTCCAGAATGGTCAAGCGACGAGGGGACCAGGAAGACCCCCGGCTGTGTCGGAAGTGACTCTTGAGGAGATGCGCGAAGCTGAAGATCCACAGAAGAAGATCAATCGGATTCAGAGGATTGGAGCAACATTTGCCATCACGGAGATTTGCAGGTATTTTGGGGATGAATTGAGGCGAAAAATACCCAAGATATGGGAGCTGATGACGGACTTTATGAGGGAGAAATTGACCAAAGAAGCCACCACGGGGTGGCTCACGGTGAAGCTGGCGGAGGAGCAAATGGGTGAACTGATGACCTCACTCCAAGTCACTGAGGTGGCTTTTCCCAATTTGCACGCGAGTCTTCAAGAGCAACTGTTTGATCTGCTTCTGCCAAAGATGTCCCTCTTGATTGGGCACCCCCTCAAAGCGATTAGACACATGGTGGCGCGCTGTCTTGCCACCTTTGCGTCGGTGAATTCCGCCAAAGTCATGGGATTGCTGATGGACACAGTGATTCCACTGCTGAATGCCATAGAGAGTGTGATCAATCGTCAGGGAGCTATTGAGGTGATTGTGAACATTGTTAATAAGTTGCAGTTCCAAATAGTGCCGTATGTGGTGCTATTGGTGGTGCCTCTTCTGGGTCGCATGAGTGATCCTGATCAGTCTGTCCGGCTCATTTCAACTCACTGCTTCGCTACTCTCATCCAATTAATGCCACTGGATGGCTCAACTCCAGATCTACCCACACTCTCGGCGGAGTTGAGAGCGAGAAAGATGCGTGACAAGGAGTTTCTGGAGTATCTGTTCACGCCCAAGACAATCCCGGATTATCGAGTACCGATGGAGGTGAAGGCGGAGCTGAGAAGTTATCAGCAGGCGGGAGTGAATTGGTTGTGGTTTCTCAACAAGTACAAACTTCATGGGATTCTCTGTGATGACATGGGTTTGGGCAAGACTCTGCAAACTATCTGTATCCTAGCGGGTGATCACAAACAGCGAGCTGCTGAGAAACTTCCCTCGATTCCCTCAATTGTCATCTGTCCACCCACACTCACAGGCCATTGGGTGTATGAGTTCAACAAGTTCCTGCCGCAGCGAATCCTGAAGCCACTCCACTATGTCGGCTTGCCGGTGGATCGGGAGAGATTGCGACTGAAGATGGGAAATCATAATCTCGTGGTGGCTTCATATGATATCGTGAGGAAGGATATTGACTTCTTCGGCAAGATCAACTGGAACTACTGTGTTCTCGATGAGGGCCACGTGATCAAGAATGGCAAGACCAAATGCTCCAAAGCGATCAAACAACTAGTCGCGAATCACAGGTGAGACAGACTCTTATAAGTGTTTAAAAAAAACCCTAACTAAATGGTTTTTCTCTATTTCTCACTTCAAGACTGATCCTCTCGGGAACTCCGATTCAGAACAATGTCCTTGAGTTGTGGTCGCTCTTTGACTTCCTGATGCCGGGCTTTCTCGGCACAGAGAAGCAATTTGTGGCGCGCTTCTCACGGCCGATTCTCGCGAGTCGCGACGCCAAGAGTTCACCCAAAGAGCAAGAAGCGGGCGCACTGGCGATGGAGGCTCTCCATCGACAGGTGTTGCCGTTCCTCCTGAGACGCGTGAAGGAGGATGTTCTCACGGATCTACCACCAAAGATTACTCAAGATTTGCTGTGCGAACTCAGTCCACTGCAGGAGAGACTGTACGAGGACTTTAGCAAGACTCACTTTAATGCTGAACTTCAGGATTGCATTGATGGAATTGGAAGTGAACAAACACAGAAGCGTCCGCATGTCTTCCAGGCACTGCGATATTTGCAGAATGTCTGCAATCATCCTAAACTCGTGCTCAATGCTAATCACCCGGAGTATGGGAAGATTCAAGCGGATCTAGCGAAGAGCAATGGGAGTCTTAGCGATATAGAACACTCGGCGAAATTGCCAGCTCTCAAGTAAGTTGATACTTATTTCTTGCATACATATTTGAATTTCTTTACTGGAAATTCCAGGTAAGAATTCCAATACAATTTTTTCTTACTGGAATTATTGACTGAATTTCGTATTGAAAATTCAGATTAGAATTGCTGAAATTGTTTACGGAAATCTTGAGTTAAATTCAAGCTGAAAATTCAGAAAGAAAAACCTTCTGGAAGTTTCTATTAGGTGGAAAAATTTATTATACTGAAAATCTATACCGGAATTTCTTTTACCTACATATCAGAGATGATTTAAAGAGATAATTTCAGATATTTTATGAAGTTTCTATCATAAAATTCTAAAAAAAAATAATCAGAAAACCATAAAACTTCGCTAAATGCGTATATCACGGTGCAATATGAAATGACTCACTCCTTGATTGGTTTCTTTCTTATCCCTCATTTTCAATAATTTTTTTCCAGACAACTACTCATCGATTGTGGAATTGGCAATTGGGATGTGTCCATCAATCAGCATCGTGCTCTCATCTTCTGCCAGTCAAAGGCGATGCTGGACATTGTAGAGAATGATCTGCTGAAGAAACATCTCCCAGCGGTGTCTTACTTGCGTCTCGATGGGAGTGTTCCGGCGGGGAGTCGTCATGAGATTGTCACAAAATTCAATAGTGATCCGAGTATTGATGTTCTACTCTTGACGACTCTCGTGGGTGGATTGGGACTCAATCTCACAGGAGCTGATACGGTGATCTTCGTGGAGCATGATTGGAATCCCATGAAGGATCTTCAGGCGATGGATCGGGCTCATAGAATCGGCCAGCGAAAGGTGGTGAATGTCTACAGGTTGATCACGCGCAAGAGTTTGGAGGAGAAGATCATGTGTCTGCAGAAATTCAAGCTGCTCACGGCCAATACGGTGGTGAGCAATGAGAATGCCAGCATGGAGACAATGGGAACCGATCAGTTGCTGGATTTGTTCAAATTGACGGATCAGAAGGCCGCGACGGGTGATCGAAGGGGTAATCCTAATGATCGTGTGGCGATGAAGACGGTTCTTGAGACTCTGCCTGAATTGTGGGAGGATCGTGAGTACGAGGAAGAATATGATTTAACGCAGTTTCTTGATAAGTTGAAAAAATAGTGTTGAAAAGGAATTGAGATATACCTACTTCCAAATTTTCAATCATTTTGGCTTTTTTCGTAGATCTTTCAATTTTGAGACGATTCTGAGTAGATTTTGGAATGCTCTACACTCCATTGAATGCGAATTTGACTATGAAATTGAATGGAGTAGTAGATAGTTTGATGAATCAATTGTTTTTGTAGAACTTTTAAGTGGGTTTAATTTGTCATTCTGAATCGCGTCAGAGTCTCTTATTTGTGAATGAAAAAATACATACAATATAGTAGTGAATACAAAGAAAATTCCCCGACTTGTGACTTTTGAGGCTAATCCACTTTGTTTACTCCGGATCCGATGAATGGACGGTGTTTACCCAGAGAGCAGACAAATTTGCGACTGGCTTATCACCTTTCGGAAATGATTAGCGGGATTTTCACGCCTTAGATGCAGATCAAGGGGCTAACAAGTGCTGTTTTCAGTGAATAATGAGCGGCTGATCGCGCTTTGATAAGCAGATTACATTTTTTATTGGCAAATCAGCACTGATCGCTCTTTTAGCAGAAAGATTTGGATCACATTTCTGACCAGCAGATCGGCACTCCGAGTGAACGAACCATGATCGCGCACTTGTTTATCCCCTGGTTGCAGATCATAAAAGTGAAGCGTTACCCTTTGTGGGGGGCATTAAAAATAAACATTCCACTGGCAAGCACAATTCACAGAAATTGCGCAGATTGTAAAGCAATTTGAGCGGCGGAGAAGTTCTTGTTCGCCAACAAAGAGGTGTGATAACTAGTTAATTACTTTATTGAGGAGTACTCGGCAGGAACTAAGGCGAAAAAAATGGCACAATAAATATGTGGATCAGTTTAGCTGATGGAGATGTCCGAGCAAGTGCGGAAGTTCTCCTGTGGTCCACATCCGATTTTGCCAGATCCATCGTCACAATATCCCCAATTGTTGCCCACGTGGTAGGTCCATTGGAGGACGCAGCGCTTGCAAGAGACGCCCGGGGGGAGGGTGACGGTGAAATTGTAGTAGCCAACAGCGGCGGAGTTGAGGTAGTATTTGTCGGTGCCTGAGGAGGTTCTCAGGGAATACTGGGCGAAACAGGCATCAGATTCGCGATTTGCGTCCAAATTGCAGAGATTGAAGTAGAAGTAGCCGAGATGATTGGCTGTGATGAGTACGGACACCGGGATGGTTTGTCCACGCTGATAATTCGCCACGATCACGCCCTTTCCGTACTTTCCGCCATCCTCGTGATCACGAGGAGTTGGTGATCTTGAGAAGTGAATTTTTAAACACTGCGTAAAACACAAAAAATCTTACAACTTATCCTACCTGTAATCATCTCCACAGAGTCCACACTTTCCGCCATTGAGGGTGTGCTGAACCTGAAGAAAGAAAGTGATCATTATCCTTAAACTCTCCAATGATCACTTGCAAACTTACATAAAATCCACCACAATAGTTGGCATTGTCGTTGTAATTGGGCGTTGCTGAGGAGTCGAGACGCCAGCGTGATCCTCTATTAACAGGATTCATTACCATTCCATGACCAGAAGTCTCAAAGATCCCCACGGCGGCAAACACAATGGCCAAAGCACAGACTTTCATCATTTTATAATTCACGTCACGCGAGAAATTTTTTTAAGCGAATTTCAGAAGAATCCCAAATATGAACTGAGGTCTGGAGACGATGGAAGCCTCCTTTTAAATGACAAACACCTCTCTTCTTCATTCAATTCATTGATGGTCGGTTTCTCTCGCACCGATAAGAACCACTTTTCCCTTATCAAGCACTCCTATCTTCCTCAATTTGAGCGGGAAGAATATAACCGAAAATTGGTGCTATTTCGCGAATTATTATTTTACAAGACCCCACACTAATGCCTATTTATTCTGTCTTTTAATGCTCGAAATATTTGGCCAAGTCTTTACACGATCCGGATATGATGATAATTCACCCGTAAAGAAATTTTGTGGTTTTTAAATGACAACGGCACACCAATTTTCATATCTTTTCGATATATTTCACCATTTCAGATCACGATCGGTGTGTTGTTTTTCACAGAGTAAAAATATTCCACTTTGAAGAAATTATAAGTGGAATTAAATGTAGGCCATTGACTCATTCTTCAGCTGTTTAACTATTTGATCACCGAGAAGAAATCCATTTCTCAGAGCTGATTTCAGTAATTAGAATTTCCCAAAGGTCATACTCTTTTGACTTAAAACCAAACAGATTTCGATATGAAAAGTGATAAGATCGCGATCATAAGCTCACTTGAGACCAAAAAACTATAGTGTTTCTCATCCGTAAATTATAAATTACAAAAAGTCACTTTGACCCTAAACAAATCCTGATTCATCCATCTGAAGGATAATCACTCTTTGATATGGCACAGATTGATCGTGATTGATGGTCGAGTTGCTCTCCACCTAAGACTCAAAATGTCACAATAGCTCTTACAATTTATATTGTTTTATGATAAGACTCAAGCTTTGCAATGAATCCAAAGATATGACAATTAAATTAAAAATTAATTGATAAGAGAAATATTTTACGTGAATAATATTAAAATAACGTTTCAAGAGTGACTCTATCAACTTTTCTTTGTCTCTGGTCAGGTGTTGCTTATTCTATGCATTTGGGGAGATTAAAATGAATTTCTAAGCAAATACCTAAACAAATAACCCAACACAAAATTTACCGATTTAATCATTTGGATTTGACTGCAAATAAGGTATAGATAGTAGATTAAAGATTTCCAAGAAGGGGCCATATCGGTCATAAAGATTTATTAAATGGGTATTGAAGCACTTGAACATTTTGTAATTTTAAGAAATTCAGTGAAACTTTATTATATCGCGTAAGATTATCAGAAATAAATAAAAATAAATGAGATTAAATTAAAAAAATTTAATGCGGGAATTGAATTAAATTTAATTATTCACCGAATTTTATAAAGGTAGGCAAAAACATATGTTTTAATCCCCATTTTTCCACAAAAATATTTTTCTCAGAAGATCTAATCAAAACTAAGTCAAAGAGAATTGGATAAGAAGTTCAATTTAGGAGAAAATAAAGCTAAAAAAATCCTCGTTATATCGTTTTGGAGACATTTTAGGCATAACTTTTCTCAGAATAATAATCAGGGATCTATCAACAGTATGAATGAGAGTATTTATAATCGCCAGGATTTCTGCAAATTTGCCCTAAAATATTTGAATTATCTTTAACTCTTTGAGAACTACAAGGTTCTGACCGCTCCCATTGTGCCATTTTCTTCCATGTATTGAGATTGAAATAAGGCATAGATAGGTATGTGGATATGTATTTGAATATAGGATCATATGAGGAATAGGATCCAATTTTGTATTATTCCCTGATTCTTCAATTATATCCTTCGATTATACTGCTGTCACATGGCAAAACTTGTGTTGCAGATTCTTTACTGTTGAAAACGGATTAATTGCATTTTCCAGTGGAAAATCATCAAATTTGCACTCATATCCAGTCTGTTCTACGTTTGTGAAATATATCTAAGACGAATTTTCCGGAAAAACTCGATAGAAGTGCGGAAAAAGAGTTTCAACCTAATTAGGCACCATCAAACACGCATGATTCGTTTGAATCAGCATTTTCAACATTTATATCGAATTGTTCCGGAAAATTATTTCTTGAAATTTGATGATTTTCTACTGGAAAATGCGATTAAATCACTTTCAACAAGAATCTGTCGACTGAAGTATTGCCATGTGACATCAGCATAAGAAATATTATAGTAATCAGACAAAAAGATTAAGATGTTTATTATTATTGAGACGTTCTTCGAAAAAATACTGAAATTTACATAAATTTAGATTTTAATTTGTTTAGAGATGTTGGGAATAGGTAATTCTTGAGTCAATAAAATGAAACGCTTTTCAATACGGAGAATAAGAGTTTTTAGACAAATACCTACCTAATTAGACTATTTATAAGTGAGTCTTCGAAGCATCTGATTTATTCAAATTACCTTGCTGGCTAATGAAGTCCCGGTCTCCTCTACTGATTGCATTTGCGATTAGAATTGCGTTTAGACCGTGAAATATATCAGTTTACCAGAATTTTTCAGCTTCCATTTGAATCATATTCCTTTGACAACTTGATGATTGTTAAATATAAATCACCCAAAGATCCTTTTCTCCGCCGCCGGACGGTAATAAAACAATTGTTTTACAGTCATAAAAGATATTTAATGCATTTCACTTAATGCACCGCAAAAGAACAAATTGTTATTTGAAATAAAATCCTATATGATCCTAAAGGACAAATTCATGCGAAGGGGGATCAAGGGGAATCCGCCACTCTTGGAGGCAGTAAATTCTATGGCTGATGGGAAATCAATGAATAAGTGTCTTACTTTTGATCGTCGCTCTCTCTGTCATCCGGTGAAGCCTTTAGAGATCATCCACTGCGTGCTTCCTGATGTGACTGTTGAGACTTGACTGCTGGATGAAGCGCTTTCGACAGATGGCGCACTCAAAGGGTCGCTCCCCCGTGTGGATCCGGATGTGAATCTTGAGACACTCTGGCGAGTAGAAGGCCTTCTGACAGAACTGGCACTTGTATGGTTTGATGCCTGTGTGCTTCCGCAAATGAATTTGCAGATTGATCTTCTGGGAGAAGCGCTTGTCGCACAATTGACAATGAAAGGGCTTCTCCCCCGAGTGAGTCCTCTGATGGGAGATCAAGCCCGATTGCTGAGTGAACTTCTTCGGGCAACTCGGATACTTGCATTCGTATGGCTTTTCGCCGGTGTGTGTGCGATAGTGGATCTTGAGACACTCTGGTGAGTAGAAGGCCTTTTGGCACGCTTCGCACTGGTACGGCTTGATGCCTGAGTGCTTCCGGAGGTGCAGCTGCATGTTGATCTTCTGCGAGAAGCGCTTGTCGCACAGCGAACAGGGGAAGGGCTTCTCGCCCGAGTGTGTCCTTAGGTGGGAGTTGAGTCCAGACTGCTGAGTGAATCTCTTCTGGCATTCGGGATATTTGCACTGATAGGGCTTCTCGCCCGAGTGAATCCGGAAGTGGACTTTCAGATATTCCGGCGAGGAGAACTTCTTCAAGCACACCTTACACTGGTAAGGCTTCTCCTTGGGCGTTGCTGTCGGTGAGGACATGGCGGAGGATGTGGAGGGCGATCGGGAAGAGCTCGACATGTTTTTGTAACCTTCCGGATTCTCTTGTGGCGTCAACGTTTGATGGTAAGCGGGAAGAAAGGTGGGTAGATTTCGATGAATTGCACTATAGGGAGTAGGAAAGAGAGCATATAAGCTAAAATAAGAGGGAAAATTTAGGGCTAGGAGGAGCCTCACCTCGACACAGGGGTTTTTATGGCCTCCGGTAGAAATGTGTGCGGGAATCCGGGGTAGAAACAGTGCGCTTGCGGCTTTATATCACTTTGATCCTGCTGACTGTAGTAGTGGTTGATGTACAGCTCGGGTTCAACTTTAATTGGGGCTGGAAATTCCCTTAAATTAGACGCCTCCATTGTTTAAAAAAGAGCCAGATTTTTTGTTTTTTCTGCTCACCGCGACAAGAAAACATTCATCGGGCAACCCAGTTGGCGCAAGCGGGCAACTCCATTATTTTCGAAATTGTCATTGCAATTTCGAAAATGCTTTCACCTTTCTCCGCGGCGCATGTTTTGTGCGATTTTCCGGGGGGAAAACTCCTGTTTTGGGAAAATACAAGTTGCGTATTAATTTGACGTTCAGTAATGCGAACAGTGAGTGAGTGCATCCCGTGAAGTGTGTTGAAAAGACCCTCGAACAAAGTGAAAATTCTTCATTGTTTTTCATGAACTTAACGGTGTTCTCAGCAACAGTCTGAAATGTAAGTGGAAAATTATCTCTTGCCCATTTTCACTCGCAAAATAAACCCTCCGTGGAAAATCTGTGCATTGTGTGCGGAGGACATGGTGGATTTTTCACACGAAGGACTCGCACTGGGTGGGAATTTTCCACAGCGCTCTTTTCCCATTTGCAACAATATCAGCCGGGAAAAGTGCTAGAGAATTATCAGGGAGAATGCAATTGGTGACTTTCTCTGGGGCATTATCTTGCTAGCAGAGGTCTTCGCAGTTTGCACTCTTGCCATGAACTTACAGTCTCCCACTTATCGGAGCGTGAGATTTTAATTTTCTCAGGGAAAAACACAAGCAATGCGAATCTACTTCTCATGTATGAGAAAAGTGCTTTAATATTGTGGCAGAAAATACTCAGGTTTGTCCTCCAGAGGTCTTGATCCTCCCCAGTATTGGGGGAAAAACAGCAATCAATAATTTCACAGCGACGTCAAGATGTCAGAATTGTTTTGCGTTCTTTGCCTTCGCCACCAAAAATGGGAGGGTGCCGTTTTGTGCCTCCGAGGAGGGCGAATCATTGAGACGAAGAGATTCCCTTTTCGCCACTCCAGGCATCTCCCTTCCCGCCCCACGGCGCCAACCTTTGTCTCTCCACCTTCGGCTCCCCTTTTCTTCCTGCCTTGAATTCTTCGAGCCACCACCCCCTCTGGGAGCCACCCTCTTCTGGATGAGAGAAGCGGATGGCCTTCAAATTGAAAGCACATAAGATACAGCGTGGCTCACAAAGGAGTCCCAAAAAAAAAGAAAATTTCTTTTTCAAGGATAAAATAGGGGTTGATTTTTTTATGGTTGGATTTCACGAAACAAAAAATTGAGATTAGGTTAGCTAAATTAAAATCTTTTATACCCATTGAGTTTCTTTAAAATCATTAGAAATTTTTTTAATTAGATAAGGAATGAGATTTTAAAGAAATAGATATTAATTATTCCTTCCTTTCCTTGTAATCATTATTTGAAACAACAAAAATAATTTTGAATTTATTCGAGGTTTTTAAAATTTTTCACCAACTTCCTGATTCCAAAAAATTCCAAAAAATGAATTTTTTTCTCTTTATTCCGTTCCTCCTCTCCTTCGCCTCTATTGGACTTGAAAATTCCTATGAAATTCAAAACGTGGAGTGAAGGATTGAGAAATAATAAAGATAACACCAAAATTTATTAGTTTTGAAAAACCATAAAATAAATTAAATTTAAGAGTAGAAAGAATGTTTCATTTAAAATTCAGATTGATTGGATCAGCTTCTTCAGACCATAAAAGCTGTGAATCTGGAAGAATCACATCTAAAAATAGTTCTTTTAGTTTTTAGAGGCTTTAGAAGCAATTATGTTAATATTCAAATCATAGGTATTAAGATTTGCTAAATCTTGAGAACATAAAAAAAACTAATATTTACACTCGGTTTCTTTATTGTATTTAGAACATTTTTTTGGATTTTGAAAATCATGATCCAAAAATTTATTGGGACATTTTGTCTGAGCCTCCTTGTATATAGAAAAGCTCGAGTGTATTGTAAGTATATAGAAATAGAAGCTTGGGCAAAAGAAGGAGAGACAGAGAAAGAGACTGGATGAATTATGGGAAATGGAAGGGTTATAAATTGTTGGTGGTTGAATGCTGTTTTTGAGTGTGTTCTCGGCTTTAATAATTATGTGACTATAGAGAATGTCTCACCCTTCCCTCTCCGGTGGGAAAAACACCTCCGAAGTTAAAGCCTTGAACTTGAAGATGAAACTTTCACACATAAATACACGCCCTTTTTGTGGAGATCCACTGGACATGGGGGGGAGGTGTTTAGAAGGACTCCCTTTGTCCTTGTTTAATGGCTAAATTTATGAATTAATTTCACGGAGAGTATTTTGGTGAATCCTCTTCGCATGTCTAATCTCTTGGTAATTAAGTTAAATTTTAATTCCAACCGCGACAGGCATTCAACGCGGGGAAGATCTTATAGTTTTTGGGCGGAAGAGAAGGAGAAAAGACAGATAGAGAAAATAATTAAGCAATTTTCTCACCACTCTGATTTTCTATTCTATGTATATCCAATTTACCATGGAGAATGTGACACTAAATTAATTAGTATCCACTGTCTTGACATCTCCGGGGGCACACCTTAGCACGGAATATCAGATTTATCGGCGACAATGAGTAAATAATTATTCAATTTGGCCTTCTTTCACTCAAAATACACAACACACTCTCCCCTTGAGGGATCAGTACCGTCTTCACTGGTCCGGGTATTATTAGAATGGGTTAAGAGGACTCGAGAGGCCACTCAATACCAAGCAAGTGTTTTCTGTTTGTCCAATCCCTGACTCGAAGCTCTAGGATTACATATTATGATTATTTAATAGGAGGGCATTTCCACGTATAAGAAGTAGAGCTTTCTATGTTATTTGGAGTTTGAATATGAAGAGCTACAGCATAAACATTCGGAAGGGATGAAATTTTCAGTTTAATCAGTTCAATCCAATAAGAATCCATTTATTCAGTTAGATCTTTCAATATGTAAACAATTCCACTATTTTCTTAAAGTTTCCTATTCTCTGGTGGGAAGATAAATTACAATTTCAATAATCTAAATGCTTTATTTACTTACTAAAGTTCACTAAATCATAATTTTCCTGCAATGGTAGTCCCCTTGATGTTTTCTCACGATTTTTGCGACCTGAGGAGGACGAGGGAGGAGAAATGAAGAAGTATTTCTGGAACAACTCATTACAATTTTATTATCTCATTGAGGTACAGGGAAGTCGTTCGTGGAAGAGGCGGTATATTTCTCACCTCATTTAATATGTAATGTTATAACATAATAATAATTTTGCATGAAGATATGGGAATGTCGGTGTCGGGGAAATTCTAAAGAAAAAGCACGTACAGTTCAACATTCTTTCTACTTTCTTCACCTATTGTTTAGTGATTGATATATAGTAATGGGTGACAGTTGGAGGGAATAGTATATCGTGTGTGAATAAATAATGAAACGGGCCACACAGTGAATTGACTTGTCGCGATGTGGTGCCTGAACATATAGGATATCTTAAATAATTTATATTACCATTGATCACGAGATGTTGGTGTCACGAGGAAATCGATTAAAAATAGGTCTCTAATGTGGAGGGATTTATTCATTGGAAAAGGTCATAAGGTCATTGGGTAATTTTCCGGATTTCGTTTGTCTTTTGCCGTATAAGGAAAGAAAAGTTGTAATTTGTGTGAATGAAAATGTCTGTGTTGTGAGAAGAAATATTTATACTTCGGTTATATGAAGGGAAGAAGACGAGAGAAAAAAATGTTGAAGTGATGATAGAAAATTGGAGAGAAGGGAGTGAAAAACGTGTGTAGAAAAATATGATATTTTATGGGTCATCGAAGGAAACAGGATTTTCTACTCTGGGTTATTCCTATTTGAGAATATGATGAGTGGTGGAGACGAGGAAGGATGGGCAATGGTGAGAGGCTGTGAAAAGTTCTCTGGAAGGAGGACCTTTCACCATGTCAATGGCAATGGGAGTGCCTCTCTTCGAAAAAAAAAATGTGTCACACATGCCAGAGCGGAGATGAAGTTAAATATTTATTCTAGACTTTTGCATAAATTTTATAATTCATGTGGCACAAAACATAGAATTCTTTCAAGGAACAAGAAGCGCCCAAGAGAGGATGGAAAAGGCTCTCAAGTTGGGGATTCCATTTTCAGGCAAACACCATTCACATTGAGCCTATAAGCGACATATACTTTGATTCGCCAGAGAGAGTGAAGAGGAAGTATCTTGAGTGTCGAATGGATGTGATGGGGGAAATGAGGAAAAATTGAATGATTTAAAATGCAAATGGCATGTATTGAGAAGCATAAAGTGTATTGTCGTGGTTTTTATTACACATGGTTGATCTTTATATTCACATATTTTCTCTCTCTCTAGAATATCCTCTCCCTTTATACATATCCTGTCGAGAAATCTTTTGGCGCGTAACATTTTTGGAATTGTATTCTCAAACTCCCTAAAATGCCATTATTGTTCGTACTTCTCAATTATCTCTTTTAATAATGGAACTACCAACAATATTGTCATGAGGGCAATTGTGTTCTGGTTGGGGGAGAGATAGAGAAATGTCTCACTTTGGAAAATCACAGAGAACATTGTGATTCTCGGTGGCAACATTGGGTACATTTTCCCACATTTCCCATATTCATTTCATGAAATTCAACAATATTGGAGGGTGAGTTTGGGAGCTTTTACAACATTTCTCGCTTTTTACATGTTTGATTCCATTTTCAACTTTTCACGGATATTGTATTTGAATAAAAGTGTTCGAAATAGGGGATTTTCATAAGGTATAATGTAATGTGGATTCTTTCAGCCAGAAATATTGAAACCTTTTTCAGAAGAATCTGGTAAGCTCATTGAACAGCTTTTGCTAAAAGCAAATCAGAATATTTGGGGAAAAAATCATAGAAATTTAGCAAGAATTGGTGGAATTGAGTGGCGTAACATTTTGCTCAAAACGGAATCTCTGCAATAAGCAATTCCCTAGTCTTATCGCATTCTTCGGTAATCCCTCGAGGGCTCAATGTGAAATATTACACACTGTGTGGGGTAAACGTGATTCTGTTGGTTATTTGTGTTATAATGAAATTAAGGTTTGTCCACCGAAATTCTCAGGGATGGCGTGAATGAAAAGGGGATCATTTAAAGTTCAATCAACAGTTTCTATCGTGACACCATCTGATGTTATTTAGTGAAAAGTCCTTGAATACACTAATCAAGAAATGATTTTCAATAAATTTCCGCTCACATCATCCACACTTTCGATGTGGGTCATGCGATAGTATTTAGGAAATGTAATCATATGAATGTGATGAGAAGGACTGAAAGAGAGAGAGAGAAAGAGAGAAAAGTGCGAATAGGAGGGGTAGAAAAACGGCAAAAATATAACATGGGAATATCGAGGGAAGTCACGTTCTTATCAACTTTAAATGCGACATTTAAATACCGGCTGTGGGGGTGGTGTTTTCAAACATTGTCGCCACTTTCACCGACGAAGGAAATGGTTGTCTAGATGGCAACGAGAGGAGAGAGAAAGAGAGCCTTCCATGTCGTCGTTATTGGGGTGATATAATTAAAAGCATTGTACATATCCACATGGTGGGTGAAAATTTAGGAGGGAAACAATGTTGGAGCAATAATGAATTTGAAAGTGGTGCTGAGGGTGCTTTTGTGCGGGTTTGCAGAAATACATCCTATGTGTGGCTCTCAAAAATTCCACCATGGGTGAGTATAATTCAAGAATTATACTCTAACATGGCCTCTCACAATGTATAATCACTTATGTATATACACAAAACATGGTAAGAATTCTCCTCATCCGGCTGTATCTTCCGCAAATGTAACACTTGTGCAGGTCATTTGAATTTATATCATTTTTACCAGAACATTCTTCCTCAAATGTTGCTCTTTTCTCTCTCGACTCCTCCATTTTCTGCCTTTATACCATAAAATATTAAAAAAAAAAAGCTCAGGCACAAGAAGTGCACAGTATTTACGCGATCGATAGAACTGTAACCAGGCTGAATATACCTTTTTTTTATTCCAACTTGATGGGTCTGTGTCGGCGAAAAATTGTTTGTGGAAAGAGTGGTGAGGGGGGAAGCATGAGTGCAAAGCGTTGACTAAATGTTTGACTAAATTGTGCAGAAATTGCCTCAAATCTTCTCATGTAATTATTCATGCTTCCCAACTCGACATCATTAAGAATATTTTGAATTCTAAACATCAAACACAACGAGAGGGAAGCTTAAGTGAGATTATATAAGCGAGAAGCTTTTTAAGGAGAGTAAACTAAGTACAGAGAATATATGTTTCAATGTATTTTTTAATATCTTTTATAGGTAATTAAAAAGCAATTAATGAATACAAAACAGTGCGTAAAGTTCACAGAGCTTTGCCATAAAAGAAGCTTTTAAATTCACAGCTCACTGAATATAATGCTCCCTTAACTTCAAGGTACTTTAACAAGAAACAGTTTATTGTTAAGCTAAAATTGTTAAGGTAGACTTTTTTATTTATCGAATTTAAATTCACATGAACATATTTTCTAATAAGATATAAAATTGGGTCCTATGTAACAGAAAATGCAAACAGTTTGATACATAATCAAATTTTAAATTGCGCTTTCTTTACGGATTTTTCGTACCTTGTTTAATCACCTTGAATCGTTATATAAAGTTACCCAATATATTTACATTTATGCATCAAAATCACTTAAGGAGATCATAAATGATGAAAATATCCTGAATTTTGCCTCAACATAAAAACACCATATCAATGTGATGTAATTTATTTTATTTCTCCCCGTGGGATGTGTCTGAATTTTCTATAAGTCTCACCGTGGTAATTCATTTTCATGATAAATTATCTTAGGGGTGCGTATTAAAGAGAAATCTACCTTGTGAGCCGCGGCAGAGGCAATGAATGAATCGATACTTTTTACAAAATTGATTGTGGGTGAATCGGGTGAATACTGACTGAGAAATACCGGATAATCATAGCCCCTTGAGTTGAAACGTTATACATATTTTACAAGTCATTTTGCCATAAAGTTCTCGAATCATGTGGATAGGTGCAATTTGCCACCATTGAAGATTGTATGTCGATAAGTGAAATTGGGTGGGTTATATGAGAATATAGAACAAAAAAAGAGAAGAAAAGCTCTTGTTTTTTTGCACTCCTCTTTGTCCTGATTTTTCCTGGCAATGGGGGAGAGACAGAGCAATGAAATTCCTCTTCTACTCAAATGATAATTGCCGTTTCCATGTCAGATTGCTGTCCATTGTGTCTCCTTTTTCTTCAGTGCATATCCATCATTCCGCTCCACACAATCCCCGCACGAGAAAGTGCGGAGAAAGGGGTTGAGTCTTTCCCGCAGAAGTGTACAACGTTTGGGATGAAATTCAATGATTTATCCAGCTATAAATTGCTATGTAATTCCTTCACCATCATAATTTAATGACGCCATTGCGATGACGAGGATGATTAGGGGGATGATAATGGATATAATACTGTAAACTCACGCAGCATCAACTGCGAGAGTTGAATCACGATGGGATGAGAGAGGGAGAGAGTAAGCAGGAAGTGACCTAAATATTTGCAATCAATTGGAGAAAAATAAATATTCAACCCAACACGTTTACGTAACACAAGAGTGGAAAAATGGTTATTTAGAATTCATCGTAGGTATACCTATATAAGAAATCAAATAAAATGCTGTGTTATTTATTAAAGATAGAAAATTCTTTTATATGTTCACAAATTGGGCTTTTAGAAAAATAATGGTTAAGTGCTTTTTAGTTATACGTGTTATAATAAAATCTAATTCAAAAGAATTGAGATGACAATCCGGTACACAATTTTCCTGAGCTTTAATGAGCTTTTCTCGCACTTGAAATATTTCCAACATATTCTGTTTTCATATTTCCTGTTTTTTTTCTGTATTCTCTCATTTCAAATATATATCACAAGAGGGATGATGAATTTTTAGAATAACTTGATGTAATTACATACAGGGGAGAAAAGTACTTTCCTCCAATATTATACGCTCTTGTAATTCCATGGAGAGAGCGAATATAAATTATATGGCAAAAATATGTCGCAGTCATCAAAAATATGTGAAAAATGGAATGCAAATGAAAGTGTCTGGTAAATTAAATTTAACCCATGGAATTAGGTTAATTTGAAGTGTAAATGTTGAAAATTTAGAATATTCTGTCATCATTTTGTCAGTGGTGTTGTAAAATATAGGCAAAATACAGGATTATATACCTTTTGAAAGAAAAAGTAATGCCTGCGAAATGTTAGAGGAAGTATGGAATGATCTGACACGTGTTTTGATTACAAATATTTCCATTTGAGTGTACCCAGTAAATGTTTGCCATGTTATTTAAACTTTTGCGACAAGTGAAATGGGAATTGGATGAAAGAAATATTGTGTGGAAAAGAGTTGCAGAAAAAAAGGATAAAGGACAACAGAGGACACCCTTGAGAATTGTGTGACTTGGTTTGCTGATGCATGATGCCATGGAAAGGCGACTTGGTGAGCCCTTTGGGTATTCAGCAGTATAACGTTGTTTTCCATACAAGCATAAGTGGATTTATATCTCATGATAATTTCAAGTGACGAAAATTTGCTGGATGAAACTTTATACTGCGGATATCACAATATACGTTATATGGGTGATTTATTTCTATATTGGGGATTGGAGTTTGTATATGTATGAAAAATTGTCCGAGTTTCAAAATCCATGTCAAACTCTCTGGGAAAGCACATTTCCGAGTTATGGAAAGATATATCTCAAAAATCCATTTAGAAGAAGCTTGAATTTTCCTATAAAACCCTCCATATAAAATCGATTGGGAATTTGTTATAGTGTTTTCGCGATGGGGACAGTTTTGATGGAATTTCGCCTCGTGGGGATTATTTTAATTCTTCACATCAAACCTCTTTGTTCATATAATGTATTAAATCCCATCAGTGAGGCAAATTAATGGGAGAAAGGTATCTCAATCGACCAAAAACCCATCAATCATTCACCTGAAAAAAGAACAGTAATTTATACCAGGGCATACAGAATTGTGTCAGGAATTTTAGAGCAATTTTCATTGTTTAGGATATTGGAACGAGCTTCAATTCATCTCATGTCTGTTGGATGCTTCAGCAGACTATCAATGTCCAGACATTTTCTTGATAATTTTCTTGTAAGGATTGTTCGTTGAATCTTTTATATTCTGACAAATGTGTTTGTATATGGTTTCTATATATCTGACATGGAACCGTTAATGCTTTTCTTGAAAAAATCTTCCCTTCACAAGTCCTTTCAGGCAAGAGGATGGAATAGAAATCACTTTCCTGTTCTTGTCATTAAATGGCCCCAAAATGGGTATAAAAATACTTTCTGTTGCGGTCTTTCTTTTTTTTTGCAAGGCAGACAGAAAAGAAAAGGCAATAGTGCAGGGGAAAATGCGTATACAAGTGTTTGGTGAGCCTTTTGTGATTGAATTTATCGATTGTGTTTGTTCGATGGAGTGGCGCGTCGCATTAGGGAAATGAAATTTCTATTTTCAAACATTTTTCATCCATAAATTCTTGTCTTTTGCATTGTTTCTCTTTCGGTTTTGAAAATATTTTCCATTTTTTATCACCCATGATACCTCACTGGTGTAGGTATCTCTCTCTGTTTTTGACACTTTTCACCCAGGTGCTGAGCAACTTTCCTAACACAATTTTCCACCCAATTTCACTCACAGAATTCATTGAACTTGCTGAAGTTGGGCGGGATAAAATTTTTGGGTGGATGTTTTATCGGTGGGGTTTGAGCTGGAGAAATGGAATATCCCAAAATGTATAAATCTTCTGACTAATGATAATGTTTCAATTTCTCAAATTAGTATCTTCTGCTTGATGTATTATCAATATTAACTTTTTGTCCATGCTGTCTACCCTGCTCATGATGGAAAGCTCATAAGCACGCTATGAGAAAGAGCTACAGGGACTTTGCGGAGTGCTTTTGGCAGGCATAATTTAAGGGTTGAAATATTTATTGATTAACGTTTAATAATACCCAGATGAATTTAATAATTGAATGACTTTAAGAAAAGAATTTTGAATTCATAGCAAATAACTTATTACTTTAGGGAAAAGCTATACATATAAGAATTGTTTTTTTTTTATCGAAAAGCTCCCGAAATTATCAGGTTGTATAGTAATATGGCGTCTTTTGCAAAACTGCGATGCGTGTTTAATGTTGAGGCTATAAAAAGACTAATTATACGCTGTGTTTTTCTGTCAAGAAGCAAGAAAAATACAATAAAGCTCCCTAATGACACTCGAAGGCGGGTCAATAATTGAGTATGGTCCTCTAGTGTCTCCATAGCCGTCCTCATATAGATGGACTGCCATTGATTGTGCCTGTGAGGAAATTAAGTGACCAAACAGATCATGATGTCACTCCCTGGGGTGACATAGGCAGGCGAGTGTCCGGTATTGAAAATTTTGTATACCTACTGACTCTTTAACTTTTCCACCTTATCTGTAGCATAATTTCCGCATTTGCCTTGGGAATATGTAATGCTATGTATGTGATACTTTTCTTTAAACTTTTCATCGTATTTTCAACCATGATTGGCACATGTGAAAAGCAACATCGAATTCAATAAAATGTGCAAGTATTTGAATGCTTGGGGGGATGTTGGGCAAAAGAGGAGCAAATTTTGTTGTATAATATTGGGGGTGGCTGAATGTAAAAGAGAGAGAGAGAGAGAGAATATGGTGGGGAGTCTGTCATATATCATTTGAAAGTGTTTCTGTGTGAACATAGGCATGTAATACTGACAACGACAATGAGCCAGGAACGCCCTTGAAGCTTCTATAATGGATGGTGAATTGTATACATGGAGTGTCAGATGGGTGGAAGGATGTGAGACTGATGGAATTTTGAGAGGAGTCTTGGATTTGAGGGGGAGGAAGACACGAGGAGCTCCCCATATAGACTAGAGGGTGGGAGCATGAAGATTCATATGAATTGTGTCGTACATGAAAAGGAAACAACAAATAGGAGGGACGTGTTTCCCAGGAAAATTCGCAAAAATTATCACACTAAAAATGATATAAATTTGCTATATAATGCCCCACATGGGAAATTATATGAAAAAGGACAATGTGATTGCTGAATAATCTCTTCTGCTTTCTAAACTTTATCAATACAGATGTATATTTTATTTTTCATCGGGAAATTTAAATATAATTTATTCAGTGTTTATGGTTGATTTTGATAAATATTAAATTCTATACAAAGGAACCAGAATATTTATCTCCTATCTTTGCCTATCCTAAGCTTTCTACCGCTTTTCATACATGGCCTTTATGTTTAACTTAATCTCCGGAAATGATGTGAATAATTTTTCAATGTGCTTTTAAACCCCCACAAAAGCAAAAAAAAAAAACATTTATCACTTTATTCCTCTGTAAATTATTTTTAAGTAATTGGTTATTGTGTTTTTTATTTTATTTGCAGGTCGGTGATTGGCAACAAAAAAATCAAATTTCTTATATGAAAAAAAAATCAAACAATTATAAGCTCCCCAATATTTATTTTCTACTTGCTTAAAAGTTTAAATTTATATCCTTGCTCTTTCAATTGTTATTCGCTTTGTGATAAGAATATTTTGCAGAGTGTTTATTATTTTATCTGAAGGAGGAATATGTGGGAAATGTGAGGAGATTATTCTCAAATGTTTCCCATTTATTTTTCCTGGCTGTAATATAAAATATCTTTCCATATTTGATGTAATAAGTGTTTTCCGAGCAATTTCTCAAATATTGTCAAAATTTGATGTATTTTGTGGTGCAGAAGTGGACACTGCTGAGTTGAGACAAAAAAATGGGGAAAATGTAATTGAGATGAGAGATACTGAAAATTGTGTGCAATTAGAGGATTCAATTATAAACAGGTGCAATTACAATATAGTGTTAATTGTTGTATTATAAACGGGAGAGACTTTTGTAATTAACTTATCCCTCTCGCTGGTGATACCCTATTGAAGTCGCCAATAGGGTTGCGAGGGTGAGAAATTGCGCTTTTGGGACACACACTACGGTGAATTTTTCCAAAGTAACAAGGGAGGAGGGGGCGAGGAAAATTGCCTGCGATATTGTGTGTCTCAAGAGGAGGTGGCAATGGCGACACCTTCGCGTGAGAATTCTGTGAAACACCAAAGGGGTGTTTGCAAATCGGCCGCAATACCATCGGCCACGCATCACTATCAAGGCGATGGATCCAACTCAAGTATATCCGGCAGCACTGGCACCCCAGTCTCGGGCAGTCCCACGACAATATCCATCTCGAGTGCACCGCCACAGCATCGAGGCAGTCCCACTTTACCGCCATTGAGTGCTGGTTCGGGTCCCAGTAGACAGCGATCACTTCGCGATCGATTGAAAGACGGCATTACCGGCAGTTTCACCTGGCAGTAAGTTTCCAACCTAACAATTCCGTTGAATGATCATGTAGTTCTCTGGACGAGTGACTCTCTTCATCAGCACACAATACACACTCTTTGCACTCTAATAGCGACACCTCACATGGCAAATATCCCATCCAATTGACTTTCACGTAATTACTGGGTACAATTAGTACATCTAACAAGGAAAGAACTGCTTATTTCAATTGCCATCAATTTAGCACGTAATATTTATTTATTTCTGTAGAATTTCGTTTTTATCTTACCCACGACAGAACCTTCTATCACTCTAGCGCATACAGATCTGTGTAAGAAATGCGAAAGCAGAAGCTTTTCGTGAATATTTAGAACTTTTTATATAGAAACGTGTATTTTTTAGCATTTAAAACTTGAATTCTAACACAGCAATATTTTTACCGATATACGATGTGTTTTTAATAAATTATTTAGTAAATGTGTATTTATCATTAGTTTTTAATTTTAATATCAGACAATGTTCCAGTATTTCATACACAGATCTGTAATTATATGCTTGTATGATTTTTCTTTACTTCTAAATAAGAATGTAGTTTAAAGTGGATTTTTCTCAAACTTCCACCAGCAACTGTTTATAGTCACTCATTTTCTTTCCACCTTTTAAAATGATGAGCGATACAATTTGCTATGCAAATGTTTTGTCTGGAAACATTGGTGATGAAATATATTTTCCATGTTAATTTTAAGAAGAGTCATATTTAAGCAATTTCACCCTTACCAATGTCACCAGTTGACGCAATAATTTCTCACTAAATTGTACACTTATTCCAATTAAAGTCAAACAACCTTGACTTTATATATTTGTGCAAGTGGGAAATTCATGAAAAAAGGTGGCTTATATAGGTATATTATATTCGATGATGCAGAGGAAGGTGATGAGAAATGATGTTCCATATTTCTCATCTGAAGCACAATAATTATCTTTTCAACTCACGAGAGACTTGTACAGAGAATATGCAAGGATTTCTCTTGGGTGAAATAAATGTCGGTCAGTGTGTGGAGAGAAAAAAATGCAAAGTTCAATAACTTTTAATATTAATACACGTGAAAATGAGGATTTCAAGTTAAACTTGAGATATTAATTGTTGCGACAACATAAGTCATTAATCATATATTGAATGATTTTTCATAATGGGGAAAAATAATATTAAAAATAAATATTACTCTCCATTCAGAATGAACAGAAAAGAAAACATAAAGAGTGTAAATCAAGGTTTTATATGGGGATTGAGACAGTAAAGTGAAATAATCTCATTGGATTATTAGTTCACAGAGTATGACTATATTGTGATATTGAGAATTTACCCAGAGACGCTTGACATCGATTAAGATTGAAATGACTATCTTAAAGTGAAATATAATAGATTAGAATTTCAAATAAACTCAATCCCTCCATATGATGCATCATGTTGACAATTTGCAATGGCAAAAATAAGACTATTAGAGCGTTAATTATTGAGTTAAATAAGGAAATTGCTGCCATAAATTCATGCTGATTAATTTGGTCTCGATATCCCAGGGTTTAATATGGAGACAACAACTGCGAAAGTTGCCGGATAATCTTATTGGATTGCAATTAATATTAAAATGAGAGACGAGAGTGCGTGTCTCAAATTGCTGATGAGAATAATGTATACTATATATGTGGTGTTAAAATTGGTCTACCGCCTAATTATTTCCGTCCATTCGGATCGTGTTTGGTGGGTTAAATTGAAACTGACTAAAATTCGTGCAAACTATTTTAAATTCTACTAACACCACTGGGGCCAGACAAAAAAATGGGAATACTATTGCCCATAAATTCCTATTTGGTAACAATGTCCAGAAATAACAATGGGGGATCGTTTGAGAGGAGAATCTTTTATTTTGCAAAACATCTATTTTTATACCGCGATATTCTATTAAAGAAAAGAATATTCTGTAAGAGAAATATTGGCAAAGAGGTGTTGACACAAGTGAGTGACTTTGAACTTGAAAGAGTTAAGTTGAAGAAGAGAAAAAAAGTCACTGCGCATATTTGATAGGTGTGTCATTTTAATTATTTGCTCATGCAGTTGTTAGTTTCAGTCCGCTAAGCTCAGAACCACTTGTTGTAAAGCATTAAATCACTGTCTCATGAATGAATATTGGGCAATGAAGCGCAAAATTGTGCCAAAAATTCTTTCGCTTCATCACCAGACATGTGCTCTCTAAGGTGTCTACGGATGAAAGAGTTTAGTATATTTGCGAAAACATGTTTATTTTGCTCTCTACACGAGTGTGTTTTTTTT
>CAKKOB020001323.1:0-12579 GCA_918844115.2 Phlebotomus perniciosus | reverse complement strand
CTATCGAGGCAAAATCATCAGTTATTTGTCTAATTCAAGGGGCAAAATTTTAATAATAATGACAAATAACCTTTAGAAAACCCAAATAATAATAAGTACAAAGAATTTGATTGAAGTCACCGAGTGTTATGGGAAATTGTACACCATTCCTTTTCCTGGAATTTCTCTTTTTACTGACGATCCTACCATCCAAAAATTTGCTGCCCTCTAGAAATATCCCCATTGAATGCCGTGGATGTAGCGAGTTGTTTTGTCATACAGCACAGCTTCCACTGAATGAGATAAATCTATCTTTTATTTATACATTTGTTTAGAGGGCTGAGGTATTTATGTGGCAGCGGAAATGGCAGCAAAAGCTCTCCGGAATGGACGGCAAAAAAAAGAAAAAGAGTCGAATCCCGAGTGCGGAATTGAAAATATATTTCATTGTGAAATTTGATGATTTTGCGCTATTCATGAATTGGGTGAATATTTCCTCATGTGTTGGAGGAAAAGAGAGAAATTTTCCATCCCACCTCCCCCCCCAAACTTTTAGTCATACTCATCCATATGCCACTGTACGGCATATGTACATATACTCTCGAGATAATAATAACAATGGTCATTGCATGAAGAAGTCAAATAAAACGTAAACTGTATTTTCACCTTTTTCGACCGGTTGGGATGATAAAAATGGGTAAAAATTGTGAAAAGTCAGCGCATATGAGTGAAATTTCACCACTAAATGGGGCAGTTCCGGCGCGCGGGGGAGAGCAAGCTCAATATGTTTGTTGGGGAAAAATCTAAAAGTATTACCCATATTTTCATAACATTTATGTAATGTTTAAATGCCACATGTTCCAACATGCAAGAGATGCTCGGGGTGTGAAGGGATTTGTATGGGAATGAATTTACTGTATTAATATCAGTGGCACAAGAATTTGGACAGTCCGTGTGTGGGTGGGGGATGGTCGCTTGTGTGATACACTGATAATAAAATGTATATATATATAAATGTGGGGGCAAGCAGGAAAAACCGATTCAACCCTCTCTCGCCGCCCATTCTCCCCGCAGCATTGTGTGGACGCTAAAGCTTATACTCGGGGTGAGATATTGTAACGATTTTTCACGTATTGTTGTGGGATTACACGGGAGGTTTATATCAAAGGTTGGAAAACGCTGCGAGAATATTGAACATAAACCACCATATAAACATACAGAAACACATACAGCCCGTGTTACATAAATATGAGAGGCTACACAGCATTTTCGGTTCAATAGATAGCCTAAACTTTTTGAAGCACTGCCGGGGAGGAAAAAAAATCCACCCACCGGGTTAGTCATAATGGCCATTTGGAATACATTATTTCCCATCATTTTTACAACATGAAAAAAAGGAAGAAAGTCTCATTTAAGTTTTCGCTCAAGGATTTTCTCGAGAAGAAGTTCTAAGTTACACGTTTTATTCTACCAACATATGGTTCCCATTTGAATCAGTTCTTTTATTGTTAGTAATGAAAATAATCGTGAAAGCCCTTTGACATTATATATGTTTGAAAATATCACTAGAAAAAAATATCTATTAGATCTTTTAGATATTTTTTACAAATTAATAAAAAAAATGCTTCATATTCATTATTTATTAGTAACTTTTTACTTAATTTTCTTTATTTATCAAAACTAATATATTTAAATTTTAAAAGGTCACGTAAACCTGCATAAAACTTGAAATGTGATAATTTGTTTAATATTATTTAATTTATTCCATATCAACTCGTCAAAAATAAAACCCTCTGAAAATTTGCAAGACTTGCGTAATGGCCAACATTATAAAAAGCCATTCAAAATTAATATTAAATATATTTTGAAATATTTTTGTGGATTAATTTTTAATCACATCACTTGACTTTAATTAAAAATACCGATATTTGCACTTTAAAGTGCTAAATGCGTGTTTTCACTTCTGACATAACGTCCGAATAATGCGAGAATGTTTTTTTATTCTATCCAAAAGTTTTTTTTTCATCCATAATTTGCCATATTTGGACAGTTTTTGAAAATTAAGCCAAAAGCAAAAGGCAGATAATTTGATAATTTTAATGAAAATTCATTTTGGTATACGAACATGGGAAAAATCTGAGTGGATTTTTCCCAATATTATTCATGAGTGAATTGCAAACACAATTTGTCCCAAAATGACTATCAAGGGGTGAGTACATGTCTCGTAAAAATCCCTTCATATGTGATGAGATTAGGTGAATGTTATAGTTGAGGGTGTGGAAGTCTTAATTGCGAGAGAAGAGTCCCCTCTCGATATATATGGCATGTGTGGCTGAAAATTAGCATTAGTTTCAGTACAAATTTGCAAGAAATCATTAGAGACACTTTTAATGGAGGCAAACTTAATATTTGCCTGGATGCCTTCGAGGGAAACTGATTAATACTCATTCCCTCTAATTGTTCTCTTTCACCTCCTCTTGGCTCTCCCCCCCTCACCTCTTTTTTCCACGAAACTCACATGATAAAACATAAGCAAGTAGGTATGTGGATGGCAAGCCACAACGTAACTATGCACATGATGGAGAGATAAAAGGTTGAATTAAATTCTATATGTGCGGTTATGTGACATCAAAGTTGTTCTGAACAACAGCCTCCAGCGCTTATATACCAAATAAATGAGATAAACAAAAACTCATTTTAGGTTTTAGGTACGAGAGAGACTGTTCCTTGGTGCCTCTGTATTATGAGCCTCCCGAATATCAGGCCTCAATACATAGACGGGGGGCTCCGCATTATATGGCGCTATAATATAGTTTCATGAACAAATAATATTCATGCCTTATTTGGGAACTTTTCCACCCCCATCCCCCCACCCACCCGGCCTCAGGACCAACCTCGCTTAATAATACATTCAATTCTTGCCTTTGTGCCGAATGAGAAAGAGAGCAAATATATGCCAGGAGTAAGTACATATGTGCTTAGCATCGTTATCATCCCGGCAAAAGTCAACTTTCAGCGAATTTCATCACAAGGGTGAAACTTTTATTTGCCACCGAGTCATAGCGACAAAAACCCCTGACTGACTTTTTTCCGCGCACACCATCCCTGCCATTTTCCCAACTGAAAATTAAATGCCGACAAAATTATATGGATGCACAAGGGACAGTGATTGAAATGCTGAGAATCTTACAATCACTGACTGGATGAGAAACTCCCGGACAGTATAAGAAATGGGAATTTATGAAACATCTTAAAAGATTTACTTTTTATGGTTAATTTTGATTCTTTCAAAATCCTCAGAATAGTGAAATAACGTCGACCTTGAGGGGATTGTGGGATCATTTATAGGATATTTTCACTATAAAATCTAAAATTAGAAAATTTAGTTCACTGACTAATTCTATTTCTTAGCACTTCAGCAATTCCACCGTGTAACGCGAAAACTAGAATGCATACATATAAAAGGAGGAAAACTACTAAGGCAGTGCGAAGTAATGGAATCTTTTGTGCAATTCAGTGAGACAATTTCATATTCATTTTGGCCCAAAAGTTAGTTTCTTGCTTTTCATACCGCCCGCGTGTCCCTAAATTATATATATGTAACCCTCTTCTCCATCCGGCACACCAACTTCCCATTTGAGCACGAAGAGCATTTCATCCCCAAAACAAACACACCTTTTTGCTCTCCCCCCTCCCCCCAAAATGTGGTCTCACGTCGGGGGCTCCCTTCGGTACATTTGGCATGGAGAGAATATTATGATCAACTTAGGTGTACCTCGAGACCACCCTTCAAGAGCACAACCCACTGGGAAGTCTTGGGAGTAAATTCACTCTCCAACCTCTAACCCCTGGACCTAAGCACGGGCGGAGAGTCAAAATGGACTGAGATGGGGGAGGGGGAGGGGGGTGGCTGTGTATACTCCAACATAACATGGCCAGGTGAAGGAGAATCTCTTGTGTTTTATTACAAAATTTTCCAAGAAAACACAAGCCAAAATCTACTTTCATATCCACTCTCATTCACCCTCATACTTATTAATAGAGAATGAGATGAATTAATATTTTATGGATGGCAATGTATTCTATCCATTTCCGAGATTGTAAATTTCCATGTAATTAAAATTTGTTGTTATTTGATTCTCTTCTAGACAAGAGGGGGCTGGAGGTAGGGAGAGGTTAGGAAAATTTCCGAAAAATATTTATATTACAAATGAATACACTCAATTCTCGGTGGTTGGGGTAAAACGTGTTTTCAAGACAACAATTATATTGCAGATATACGTTTAACTCATTTAACTCATAGTCAAACATATTCAACTGAGAAACATTAAAATCAAGCAAGATAAACTATAGTACCTAGTTCATACATATTCAAATATTTTGCAGTTGTTTAGAAATTTAGACTTAAATTTGCAATGTATATCTATTGTTGTTTATTGCATGGTATTTCATTTAGTTTTTCATGGAAATATGAATCCTCTCGAAGTTTTAACTTAATCCTCAACAAATCTGGCCATTTTTGCTCAAATATTCAAGCTCTTCAAAGCTTTCGAATTGAAGCTTTAGGGAGTTTTTCTACAAAATATGGAAGTGCTGGAAGTTGTATCCGTCTTTCTGACCCCTGTTCTGACCATAATATCTCCCCCTTGGTAAATACACCTTTCCTCAAAATATGTATAATACTTCGGATATAATTTTTTAAGTTTAAATTTCTTTTAAATTTTGAGATTTCATGGGGCATTTAAAATTAGTTTTTCAAAGTTCAAATTCCATCAAAAACTTTCTTCATTTTCAATCTCCATTTTTATATTTAAGATCTTTAAAATAAATCTATGAAACACAGAAGAATGGCAGAGTTGAGCTTTGTACTTTATCTCTCTGAGACATATCAATATTTTGACAAATCCGAGAAAGCTTTCATAAGAAAAATGGTTGTCTATTGACCATGAGCTGTGTCAGTGTTAAGACATTCTCTTAGCTCTGACGAATATGAATTGTTTGTGCAATGCTGCACTTCAGAAATATCCCAGCAAAGAACCATATTATCTTGTCTCATGTGAAAAGCAATGGTATTTTGTATATATATCAATTTGATCATCAGTGAACCGAAACGAAGCCCTCATTGTGGCCCAGATGAGAATAGCCTCCACAAGAGGATAACAAGAAGGGAACCTTAATCCAAAAGTTAATTCTAATTTTATATAGAACACACAATTTAGTGTTGATTCTTATCACAATTTCTGACTTACATAATATTTTCATACCCGTATCCTCGTATAATCCCCCATATTTAAAAGATTTATCCTACACTCTCTCTCTCTTCCACTAAATAGCATTCGCTCATATCGCATGCGAAAGAGACGATGTTCCTGGCCATTGTACGCCCAGGAGGAGAGGGAATTCAAGCTATTCAGAGAAATCTCTGTGTAAGTAGTTAATGTGCAGGTTATTATTTTATACTCACTGACATAGAAATTCACCTTCAAATACCAAAAATAATCTCCCCAAGAGTCTCCGGCAATGAAAGAGAGAATGCACAATGTGACTTTAATCTTCTCACATGTGTCGCACCAGATAGGGGTTTTCGGAAAAAGCCAAAGCCAAAGAGGGCATGGGGTTAAATCCGTAAAATACTTCTACTATTATCGCTATACATATTGTATCTCAAATACAAATTCATGTAAGTAGTTTCCGGGTTGGAGGGGGGACATTTTGTGAGATGTCGCCATGCGAAAACCACATCCTCAAAAGCAATTCCCTTGGACTGAGACGTATAAAGTCAGGCAAACAATTGCAAGCCACCGTGTCTGACCATGTTCCTCATTTCTTCCTCCACTCTTTTAAATAACATCCAACTCACACTGGTCTCTTTGAGTGGTCAGAGCTTTAAGGGGCTAATAATATTGATTTCAAGTGATTTTGGCTGGGATTTTTCAAGATTTTTATCTTATGATCAGATGAAGAGCAAAGTTTATGCAATCGTAAGAGATTTTTGGGAAGAGTTCCATTTTAAAAGATCTCGAAATCTTGTTTAAAAAACTCGATTTCTGTGGACTGGATTAGGCTCAGAATTTAACACTTAACAAGAATTTAAGCGGCACACGACGGCTTCGAACATTCCATGGGTAACAAATGGAATGTTCGAAGCCGTCGAGTGTGCGAAGCCTCAAAGATTTCCCCTAAAACCATTACCCAGATTTCGAGTTTACGATAAAAGAATCACGTCTCAAGAGGCTTATCAGGAAAATTTTAAGGTGTTCGCAAATTTAATGAAAGCGTGGGCCACTTTTTCATCAATTTCTTTACAAATAAATCTGGTTCCTTGTTTTGAGTTCTAACACACCCTTCACCAGAAGCATGTTTCCACGTAGTTTAGCCAAGACTTTTGGGGGTGTGAGGGGCAATGTTTGTGACTCTACGACACAACTTTTGCCTTTTCTCTCTTTATGGAAAATATCCCTATATCCCAGTTCTTGGGTTTGCAAAGGAACATGGCATGGAGACCATGTGAATTGAGTTTAGCTGACCACAATGGTCCATTTTCCTGCACACAGTGCTGAATGGTTTTGTGAAAAACGGGAGGAGAGTAGCCACACTCGAGCTATGCTCGAAGAGAGATCCACTGGCAAGTAAAGGAAAGAATAATTCATATGAGGAAAAGTCCTTGTCCCACTTGAAGATTTATGCACAAATAATTCGATATATTTTCCCACAATGATATTTAATGTATTTATTGTCTACCGGGGGCCATATCATGGAATTCCTGTTATTTCCGTATCGCTGGGTATTTCCTGTTTTCCTTTCCACACCATTTTCTCTATCGATACACCATCGCCAATATTTGTCAAATATGTCTACCTTTTTTTTGTTAAATTTATTTTTATAGCTCTATTTTGGACTATTGTTGATGGTTTTGCTCAACCTCCCAGAAATACCAAAAAAATAAACATCAAAATCGATTCATGATGCAATTTTACATTGTGAAATGCAACCAAATTCGGATTCCCAAGACTTTGGGGGGTGTTAGAAAAAGTTACTAAATGTGAGATGGTGCAGAGAAGCATAAGAGAATAAGTTTAGAGATTACAGCTTTTCGGTGGTCTCCGCTCTTGGAGTGAAGCATCCCCCCATTTTAGCTTCATTATACCCAGACTGGGTGGTTACAGGATATTTGTGCATGTTTGTGACTTTGTGGAGTCGCGCGCTTGCGGTGGGCAAAATCTGTGGGTGGGATGGGGTGTGTTGGTCCCAGTGGCAAAATAAAGTGTAATTGATTTAATGACAAGACACAACCCAAGCGACACGATGATAACAGGGGAAATCTCAGTGGATGGCAAACGGTAGACTTTATATTAAATTATCTAATGGTGTGTACCAGCAAATAAGACTCCACACACAGGGTTGTTGCTGAAATTTTATCGACCTCTACGATACAATATTTTTGTCAACTTCTCCCCCTTTCGAATATTCACGTCTCGTTCTCAGGTGTCACGTGGGGTCTAATTCAATAGGACGCACCAGAAAAACAACTAAAGAGCTTTTTTGGCAAAAAAAAAGAAAGTCATTATACATAACAGCTCGTGTTAACTTTGGTCTGGGTACTTTGAAATTGGAGACCAATCTAAATTCTCAGTTGCTGGTTAAATTGGAGTCGAGGTATGTAGTGTGTGTTGGGTTTCATTTGGAAATTTGCAAAAGAGAATGAGCACTGCTTGCAAATTTGTTTGACCACGTCCTCATTTTAACGCCTAGTATTATCCAGACACTCGCAAAATCACATCGTTCGCCAGCAAACAATACAAGAGAGAAAGAGGAAGTTTATAGATCGGATTTGATTATGGCTTCTTAACTTTCGAGAACAAGGTTTTTGTATTAATTCCAATTTCAACAAGTTGTTTAATATTGAATTGCATCGAATATTGGAATATCCAGGGAAACCGTATCGTATATCTAAACCTTATTGGAAACTTTCCTAGAGCGCTGGAACTTTTCTTACCCATTATTATTACTTCTTGTCATTAAGAGTTTTGAAGCAAGGTCTGTGTATATCAATTACATAGCAATCTTTAGCTGAATAAAAAAGATTGGGTTAAGGGATGAATAAGTAAGTAATTTCAATCTTGATTATAGGCTAGAATTTAGGATTCTTAGCACAGTTTTTCTGACGATCTGATTGTTTCAAAAATCCGTTTTTTCATTTTAAAAATAACCCGATTTTTGGTATTATGCTAATAAATCAAAATCACCTTCTTAAGAGGCGTTTAATGAGAAATTTTCATTTTTCGAGCAAATTTTGCGTTTGCTTCTTATCAAGACAACTTGTCGCCATAATTTAACTATATAGAGATTCTCTTGATATTTGATGCCGCAGTTTTCCAAAGGAGAACAAACTCTAAAACAAAATACACATCGTCAAGTGTATTAAATATCACAATCAGAGCTTATGAAGGATTTATCGGGATGGAGAGTAATAAATTAATAGTACATTTTCAGCCACAGTTTTTCTCTCCCACGTTTTTACACCACAGAATCCCTCCTATGGCTGGAAAAGAGCGCCACGATGAAAGATATTGAGTAATTTAACTCCCGAGCACATTGTTCAGGAGTGTGTGTAATCATAGCTAAAAATTCTCCCTCAAGAGATAAACCAAATATTTGGGCAAGTTTTTTACCCAACTGTTCACGGGGAATCCTCTATGCTGCCAATGTTGGTGGTTAGCGCACCGGGGAAAAAATCGGTGCAGATGATGTGTTTCACAAAGACTTCTCATACATATGTAGGTATGTATATGGGTGGAAATACTCCGGGAAATACATATCACTTTGACTGGAAATCATCCCGTGATCGGAGTTTGTCAGTCAAAAGTACAAGATTTTTTCTTTTGACTTAAAAAAAAAAACTTTGTCGTGTAAAATGACTTTTGATTGGTTGAATGACAGGGTGGAAATTTCTCTATATGGTCATTAATAATAAATTACTAGTTGAGTACTTACCATCCTCCTTGTCTGGTGAGTGTGAATCCAAATCTCGAGTCTCTGTCCACAGAGACACGGATCCCCACAATTCCGAGTCCCTGGGGTGTGACAACTTGTCCTCGCATCACAGACACTCGACTACATTTCATGTGTTATGTTTGAGACAGTGTTATGGAAAATAAGAAATAAGAAAAGGAAAACATAAAAATAAGTTTGATTCATATCATCGTCACGTGTGAGTTTTGCTTCTCTTCTCCTCAACTTTTCATAAATATTTTATACACAGCCATATATATGGGAAATATTGTACATATACAGATAAAAAAAAACTAAGATGAGAGACTTCTCTGTACATCATAACTGTTAGTTTGCGAATTAGTTTTGTTAGTGAGCGAAAAATGCCAATCAAAATATTTTCTTGCTTCTCAAATGTTGCACAATTTTGCTTGAGGAACTCTTTTAAAGACTTTTGGGTGCTTTCACTCAAGTTAAAAAAACAACTTAAAGAAAATTGCTTTGAAAAATTGCATTATATAACAAAACGAAAAAGAAAAAAGAAACCAAATCAAAAGCACATCAACTCCAGTGAAATTCGTCACTCTTTGAAGTGTTTGGCAAAAAGAGACTAAATTCAAATTCAAAATATTATGTTATTTTCTAGAAAAGTTAATAAAATGTTTTCCGGGGCATTTTTTTGCCTTATGACTTGCCCTCTTGTTAAACCTAAGATAAAAAATGTTTTTCTTCTGCTCTAAAATTCATCTTCCAAAGAGTCTTAGCTCACTTCAAAGGACATGTGACGAAAACACTCGCTTAAAATGAGAAATCCTGAAGGAAAAGAAACCCAAAAAAAGGTAAAGTACTTTACAAAATTAAAATGATAACTCATGTTGGATGCTCATGATGTGCGAAGAGAAGAAATTGTGCAGAGAGAACGTAAAGTGGTATTAAACTCAAAATGTACAAAATGTCAAATATATATAGAAGAGATGATGAAGGTGCATTTTGAGGTAATTCTCTTGTATGTTTTTCACATTGACATAAAGTCGAATTTTCCATTAATTATAACATCATTTTCAGAATTTTCAAGCGAAGATTGCTTCTGCAGAAATTAATTGGATTTTTTTTGCTCTCTGCAGGTAGTCGATTTGTACTTGCTCAAGGAGATTTCTCATTAGAGAAACTGCCGGGAAAAACATTCACAAAAATTACCTACATTTATGCTCTTCAACATCGTCTCTATATGTGATTTATTGATTTGACGATAATTACTAAATTTTATTTACAAGGAAAATATTCTTCTTTTGTCTAATCACTAAAGCGAATTAGTTTTCTTTGTACAGAAAAAAAATCAAAAAAAAAAATAAAATTACTTTGCATGCAGATTAATTGGTATAAGAACTGTACAGAGGCAACAAAAGACTTTATCACACCTTCAGCTCATAAAAAAATATCTTATCAATTTTATACGACTTGAATGTCTCTAGAGGATGGCATAATCTAACATACTCTTTGTTTACAAGTTTCTTTTCTCTTTTTTTTTCAATATCTATTATTGAAAAATAAATTGGTTAGTGTTGGAGATGCAAGTGCTTTTATTTTCATTTCGTTTTTTTTTAGCATGAGGATGATTTGTTGATATTCCATCATTTATTTCTTATAACAAAAAATCACACGTGATGTAATAAATATATATCATGCATAATATTTTTTATTTATTTTATAACTTCACTCCTTTCGTAATTAATAGTGAGAATATCTTTTCGTGGAGTCTCCTAAGTAGCTTATATAATTAACCCCATAGGAATTACTTCTTCCCTAATTATATATAGTAAGGTTTTACGATATAACGAGCATATATTCACAATATTACGTTCATATGTCATAGCTATACTTGTATTTACAATTCTTTAACCCGATTATGAATGAGTAAAAGAAAGAAAAATAGAAAATAAGGAGAAAAACTTGCTGAATTACATGGTGTTTCTTCAAATTGTGCTTTCAACATTCGTCTATTGAATGGAAAATATCCGTAAAATATCCAAGGTTAATCGACAAGATACAATTTTGTGCTCAAGAACATCATTTTATTGCGTTAAAATGCCTTGTCTTACGAAATAACCGGGGAGAGATGGAATTAAAATCTGCAAAGATGTAGAGGAAGTTGGACAAGAGAGTTGTTGGAGAAAATGCAGATGCTCAGAATATTCATAATATTATGGTGTGTATTGATTTTTGATGGGGGGAGATGAAAACTCAATTTTCCCTTTCTCTCTCTGTGCTATGTATGTGAAAAGTTGGCAAAACTGCTGAGAGCGAATGCGGTCGAATCGATCTGGTAAGGTGGTTTTTCTGCACACCAACTGGGTATGAAAATCATTTGACCATGTCCATTGGGTATGATCAAATTTTGCACCGCATCACCACTTGAGTACTCATCATGTATCGCTATCAAAAGTTTTAAATCACTCTCAGAGTTATATATATATTCGAAATATTATGCACATAGCGTGCAATATAAATTGTAATGCAGATGAAAGTTTTCATTTCTCTCTCTCTCTCTCATCTCCAGCTAAAGGAGATTTTAATCAAGTCCAACCCGCATACTCATCCAATCCAATATGCAACCATCCAATTTTCAATTGGTTAGGCAAATAAGCCACCAAAAGCATGGGGTGGTTCATGACAACTCTATGTCTTTGGGATGGCATGGCAAAGTATGGCAATTATAAATTCTCATATGGAGTAGTTTGCAGGTGAATAAGTAAATGCTAGTGGCAGATAAGTGGGCGGATGTCCCTATTGGGGTCACTTCCGGGGACACCTAATACATGACCCGCATGTAGTTTGCCAGTTAACATGCAATCGCCAGGAATTTCCCATGCCGGGCAATACTTCAAATATTCCATTAAAATTTTAGCATATTGCATTGAATATGAGGAATCATGCGGATATGGAGATCCTTGTACATTCACACGTATCGTGATTAGTCCCGCCGCCGTGGGTGAGCCTCCAAGCATATAATCCTTTTTCGAGACACATAAAATATCCATATATAGCGTGTGGTGGAATAAGCGCATCGCTTTGTAAAGAGCTTTAGGCCTATTTAGGGGTTTTACTGACAGAGATTGACATTGATTTTTGGGAATATGAATTTGAAATCAGGATTACCCGATTTTACATTTAGGACTAGTTTTAGCAGTTCAATAAGTCATCAATATTTAATAATTTGAATCAGAATCAATTTAAATTATTATCTGTTTCGAATAATTCAGAAATGATGAGAAACAATGGATTTAACCTGGACCATCATCTAAAATTCTCTAAAATGATAGATTATTCACGGAATTTAAATCTTATTTCAGAAAATATCTCAAACGCTCATAAATTCGTACGAATTAATTCCGGAATAAGCAATCAAGACCTAATTTATAAATTCTCTCAGATATATAGAAATTTAATAACTTTTTATATGGAATTTAGATTAACCTCCCGAACAGACTATTGAATTCAATAAAAAGTATGGCGGAAAATTGAATTCGAAAAAAGCAAAAATTGAATCCGATGAAATCGCATATCCTGAGCCGCCTCTGCATTTTTCTGACCAACAAAGTGTCATTTTCA
>CAKKOB020001322.1:5796-23968 GCA_918844115.2 Phlebotomus perniciosus | reverse complement strand
CCAAATTTGCAGATGACACCCCATAAAGACGTGATTACTTGCTGATAGCAAAATCACTCTATTTGCTCCAGTAAATATTTTTAATTGCCGGATGGTGTAACAACTGGTGATTCCGACTCTGGGCCGAGAATTGCCGTGTAATTGTTGGGTGGTTGTATTTTTTTCTCTTATCTATGGACACCCAAAGAACGAGAGGGTATAAAAGGAGAGACACCGCTAAAGATCTCGCATACAAGTCTTGGGATATCGTGAGATAATCAACTGAAGCAGTGCCAAAAAAAATGAGAGTGTTTGAAGTGATTGTGATCCTTGGGATTCTGGGAGCCACTCAGGCTCTTCCCTTCGGTCGCCCAAATTACGAGAATGGTAATTTCCGAGGATTCCGAGGATTTAGAGGGAGATTCTCTTATTCTGACTTGATTCTTTTAGTCACTGGTCCAAATCCCGATGAAATGGGTGACAACTTTGAGGGAGACATCAAATTCGCGGCTGATCAAGTGATCTCACCCCACACTGGCATCCTGGATCCCTACTGGCGATGGGAGAATGCCGTCATCCCCTACGTCATCGCCTCAGATTTCTGTGAGTAACAATTGATAGTGATTCACAGAGTTGCATAAAATTGCATTAGGTATTTCAATCATAGACCTTTAAAGAACAATGCGATATCAATAATTTTCGAGATAAGCATTAACTGAAAACACTTGAGCAACACGTTTGCCCTTGAATGAAGATTTTTTTTAATGAATTAACAATAATATGAAGCAATTATGTCGAAATAAAAGTGATATTCGTGATAAAAAGCACAATGGATAAAGTTACAATGTTATCCAAGATACGGTTGGTGTCTTGGCTAACTAGAAAAAGAGATAAAAGCAGAAAAAAACAATCTAGGATGTTCTTTTTATGAATGTAATCCAGATTTCGGCAAAGTAACCAAAGTTACCAAAGTTTGACCATGATAGTGTCAATATCCAAGTTATCCAAATACCTGGATAACATGTTATACCTTTAAATTTCTAGCTGCCACCCACCGTGCCACAATTGTAGCCGGAATGGCTGACATCCAAGCCAAAACTTGCGTCCGCTTTGTCCCCAGGACAACCGAGCGTGACTACGTAACTATCCAGAATGCCAACTCTGGATGTTGGTCATATGTAGGTCGCATCCGCAACGCCCAAATCCTCAACTTATCTATTCAGGCGGGCTGTGTGACCCGAGGAATCGCCACGCACGAACTCATTCACGCTGTGGGCTTCTTCCACGCCCAGAGTGACGTTAACCGTGATCAGTACGTTCGTATCAGGTGGGATAACATGATGGCGGGCAAAGAGCACAACTTCGAGGTGTACACCAACAGCTACGTCACTGACTACGGAGAGGGATATGACTACGGCAGTATCATGCACTACGGGCCGTATGCGTTCTCGAAGAACTACTTGCCCACCATTGAGGCCATCGTAAGTGTCTTTAATAGCGGTTTTTTCTAAGAAAGTTAGGTTAGATTTTAACAATGGCGTCTTTTTACAGTACAACACTGGCGAAGTGATGGGACAGCGCGACGCCATGAGCTCAAAGGACATCAATAAGATCCGTAAAATGTACAACTGCTGAGCATTTACTCTGAGACAATAAAAATTACTTTCATACAGTCAAGAAAGCGTGTTTCATATTTTGACTTCAAAATGGCGTCTATTTTTTTTTCTAAATCATCCTTGATAAAGTGAAAAAAATACGATAAATCACAATTTTAAGCCACAAAAAACATCTAAATGCGCCTTAAAGAAACTTTTCATCAGTTTACTGACCTTAACAGTTCTTTTTCCTCATTCTAATCATTAGCGATAGAATCTCTCGCTTCTTCTTTGACCCATTAACCCAATGGAAGTCGAAACTATAGCGTCAATGCTCGATTCCTATTCAAAAGATGTTTTGCTGAATAATTCTGGCGTGGATTTATTGTATTCAATCAATAATCGATTGAATAGATAATTGAATGTGATTCATTCAAACCACCTGAATTCATTGACTCTCGCTGTGAGTTAATAAAAAAAAAAACAACGCAAGAAATGATAAATGCGTGCAGTTTCTCGATCCCACCACGAGTTTTTTGCATGAATTTTGCAAATTTATGTTGTGAATTTTCGGCCACAAGATATTTTTCACGGGCTGTAATTCATATTTAAATGAAGACTCTGACCTCTGGGATATTTTAATTAATTTGTCCACACGCGAATGTCTCTTCCTCAATGGATAAATTTATCAAAAGCGGGGCGGGATGACAGGTGATGATTTGTCGGATGAATCATGGCCATAAATGGAATTTATCGAATTTATAGATTCGCTAAATGTTTCTGGCAATATGGATATGAAAAGAAAATTCCAACCCCTAGCAACACGTGCCTGGTTTTTCTAATATTATAAAATTAATTGAATGTTAATTAATTTTATGCAAATCACCATCGCCTATTCTATATTTAAATCACTCGAATTATATTTTTATCTTTTTTGATCAATAATTTGCGATCATAGTTAAACGCCACACGATAAATATTTTATGAAAATTTAGAAGACACAAAAAATTCATCAATATTGAAGAGAAAGAATTTTAATTCAGAGACAACAATTTGTTGTAACTTCTCAACAAAGTGATATCAGACAATTATTAAATTTATTTGATCATCGTGATATGAATAAAATTATGAATTATACATATAAAATGTAAAACCTGAATAACAGATTCTTATCACTTTTGACTTTTTGGTGGGAAATTTTTGCGCAAATCTCACCAAGAATTCCACAAAAGCGCTCGAGTGGGCCAATTACTTAATTTCTTTGCAAATATTTGCTATTTTTTCTGCAAAAATTGCGTCTGAATTTGCGTCTCTAACAAACAGTCAAAGACAACGATAAGAGTCAGTAATAAAGAATGGCTCATGCTGATTATGCTACTTACAACACTGCGAAGAATGGTTGATAAGAAAATTCTCTCTCGAGAGAGATTTAAGAACAGTTTATGTTTAACAGGGAAAAGTTAAAGCCCTGAGAGAGGTTTGATTGAATTCAATGAATCTGACCTTTTTTTTATCATTTATTGTTTAGGGATTTTGGGTGAAATATATATAGATATTTTGATACATGATGATTAGCCAAGACACATTTTGAAAACAGTGTTTAACTAATACGTTTTCGCTTTTTCTACAGGATTTCTCAATGCGTTGTTGATTTTGAAATTAATGGATTAAATAAAATATTCATGATTCATCTTATTTTAGGTTAAGATGCTTAGCCAAGACACTTTTTCAAATGGATTTTTTTATATCTCGATTTTCTTTGATAGTGTAGAATAAGTTAAGCATTATTTTATGTTATTGATTTGTATTTTTAATACAAAGGAATAACTTTAAGGTTACATTTTCGATTACGCAATGATTCAAGTAGTTAGTTAGGACACGGGTTAGCCAAGACACATTTTGAGAACAGTATTCTACCTAAGATGTTTCTGTTATCTCGCAAAATTATTTTAAACTGTTATTCAGTTCAGTTAGCTAAATCTATAATTTTTTTAGTTTGTGCTTAGCCAAGACACCTTTTAGAACAGAACTTTGTATAAACTGTTTCTCACGGTATTGTGTCGGATAAATATTGAACGATTTTGATATTATTGATGTGTATTTCAAATAAAAAGGTTAATTTTGAAGCAGCTTTTTGCATTTTGGTTAGCCAAGACACATTTTGAGAACAGTATTTACCTGAAGCGGCTCAGTTTATTCCACAAAATCGTTTCAGTTCGTTTTTTAAGGTCATCAACTTGGAATTTGGGGGAAATTTGTGATTCTTACGCAAAAGCCAAGACACATTTTAGGAATGGCGAACAGTATTCGTCTTTTTAACAAATAAAAGAACATTTTTTCGATCCACTGTTTCATATATTAATCGATAGTGAGATTATTGATAATATTTCATTGAAAACTTTAATAACTTACCACTATAGGCCACGTGATTTGATGTCATTGAGCAAGATGCTTCCCATCACGATCTTCTCACAATTCACTGTGACTTGCACCTCCTGGCCATCCCTCAGGAGCACCGTGATGAGCAGGAGACTCTTGGATTTGAGTGTTTGTCCAGCAAATTGAAGAACTTTCTCTTCACTGCTCTCAACAGGCGCCACATTAGCCAACCTTAGGATCTTCTCTTTGATCCCTTTGCCATCAGTCGGAGTAGTTAGATTACAGGAATGCTCAGTCATGCCCCTCAGCTTATTCCTCTCCACTCTAAAAACATCCTCCGTGAGCTTAATGGGTTGAATTAGTTCTCCCACGGGCGCTCCCAACGACACATTAGATCTCCCAAGACTACTGACAATCGCGAAGGAGATGGGCTGAGTTGAGTCATTAAAGTCCACTCCCAGAGTCTCCGTGAAGGTGGCGTTTGCCGGAAGCTGTGAAATCCCCGGAAACGCATGAATCACATCGTTGGAGAAAGATTTCGCATCCACATGGATGTTGCTGATCTCCTGGACTGTGTTGTGATTCTTCAGTACAATCTCCACGGAAAGGTGAGTGGCTGATGTCAAGTGATTGAATCTCGTGAAGCGATAGACAATCCCAAGGCCGAATCCATTGATCTTGCTCAGCAACTCATGATGGTCAGTTGACGTGAAGAAGGGCGGCAGAACGGCATTCTTTCCCGCCGCCGACATAGCTGCTGGCTGAAGGAGCCCCATTGGCTTCATAGGGAGCCCCCCTTGCGGAGCCGAGAAGAGAGAATTGTCCAGATCTGATAGTAAATCCAAATTACTGGGATTTGACACATTGGAGACTTTTTTAACACGCTCCTGGACTTTCTCCTCCACATGATCCTGACCATTCTCCTGGTCCTCCTCCTCCTCGGACTCCGATGAGGATTCACTAGATGATGTTGATGTCTCTTCACTGGAAGTCTCATCATCCTCTGTCCACTCGTCAGAGTCATTTTTCTCCTCTTCATCATCATCAACCTCTGATGATTCCTCAGAGTAGAAATCTCGAGATTTTCCTTTCCCACTCCCTCTGGAATTTCCATCATCCTCCGTGGCCAGGAGACTCCGCTCCCCACTTACAACAATCTCAATCTTACTCTGAACATTCCTCACAGATGAATCTTGAGCGACTGCCGGGAAGTCGGGCAGATCTCGATATCCTGTCGCCTTCAGCTTCAAGTAGGCAGACAGGCTGCCCAGTTGCAGAGCCGTGGCACCCTGGTGAGCCCCATTTTCTAGCACAGGAGCGGGTTTTCGCGACAGGAAGATCTTCTGAAGATTCCTACTGAGCACATTGCCCTCGCCATCGACACCCACGAGAGCCTTGAGGAAGCGTGCTCGATCACGCACATCGTAGTTTTGATCATAGCGCGCCAATTCAAAGATGTACTTGGTCAGGAGACGCGTCTGCTCCGGATTTGTGGCGTACAACTTCACTGACATTGTGAGTATTTGGAGTTTAACGGAATTCTCCTGAAAGGGAAGCACAAGAAATTCCGTGAAATATCCCTACAATGTCTAAGAAAGAAACATTTCAAGATTTCCAATGGAAATTCTCCAAATTCCCTATTTCTAAATTTAGGGGAGAGCAGGGAAGTCAGATACTTTTGGGAGGCAACTTTAGACATTTATTTTTTTTTGAAAACTGCCATATTGAGAATGAAACGTTTTTTTCGTTTTGAATATTGCTAACATTCAGGAAATACAAAGGTCTAATCGTAGAATAAAGTTTAAGCGAAAACAGTGTTGTCCGAACCAACCCCTTTCGTGTTCAATTTGAACCCTGCTTCGGGGTACTTTCGGACAAAATACCATATTTCCTAAATTGTCCCACTTTTTAAAGCCAATACTCAAAAGGAAAGTCCACAAACTAAGCATATCCAATTCGATTTACGGTCTTTCTGGAAAATTCTCTTAAAGTCAGCCTTCAAATTTTGTCTGATTTCCCCGCTCTCCTGTATTCATGCAAGAACCAGTGAAAATTCCCTTCTCATGGAAATCATATCTGAAAGTCTTTTAACTTGAATAACACCTCATCAACTGAAAATCTCATAAATCACTTTTATAGCCAAACTCCTCTAATAGGTTTATTACAGATTTCAAACGAAATACCACCCATAAATTCACTAAAGAATAAAAATTAAATCATCTCAAAAAGTCTGCTAGAAAAAAAATAATTTAGATCATTTCTAATTTTGGCCCGTGCTGACTTTTTATGATGTTGAATTGGCTGCAATTTTTGCTCAATAAAACAAAATGTTGAAGGAAAACTTGTGCCATTAGGATTTTTTTATGGGCTTTGACATAAAGAACTTTTCTTACCTCAGCGGTGAAGGTCTCGGCGATCTTTCTCAGCACATCGGGCGCAATATTCTTCACGTATTCATTGTATTCACCAATGAGCCAAATGATGGCAGCTCTGGCCGCCGCCACAGTGATGTGATCCAGCAATTTGGCCATCTGCACAATGATTTCACGATGCTTCGCACAGTGACTCTGCAGCAGCTTCTTGATCACCACCACACTCTCCGCCACGACGAACTCCGTCTTGCTGGACAACATATGCACTAATCCCGTGAGACAGACCTCAGTCACTTGACTGATGGTCGTGGCGCATCTCCCAATAGCCTGAATAGTCGCCATCACAAACTCCCTATCGTTGCTCTTGATGTACGTCTGAAACTCCCTCAAGATGATCGAGATGTTGGTCTCCGTTGTGAGATTCGTGAGAATCTGCACCTTCAGCAATTTTATATGTGTCGGATCATTCGTCCTGACAAAGAATGACTTAATATAAACATCAAATAAATTCCTCTGATCCTGCGACATGGACACAATAGACGTGAGAACGACACTCTGAATCTCCTTGTGATTCCTCAACAGACGCACCAGTGCCTTCGCCACGATCAACACATCAGCCTTTGGGGCGATATGGTGATAGAGCTGAGCCACCGCCATCACCACTGAGGCATTTCTGCTCTGCAACAGTGGCTTGGTTTGACGCAACAGAAGCCGATGATCAGCATCCAGAACGCACTTTGCCTCCTGATTCAACTCAAAATCATCCTCTTCCTCCTCCTCCTCTTCGTCCTCCTGAGAGGAATTTGATGTGGACTCTGAAAGCTTAGCGGGTTTCTTCTTTCTCTTCCGCTCCTCATCCAACATCTTCTCATGGGCATTAGGATCAACAAATTGAGTCCTTGCATATCTAAAAGTAATGCCAATATTTGGGCATTAGCAATTTTTACAATTTTTTTTATTTATATGTATTATGAATTGTTGAAAAACTGAATTTGAAAAATTTAGGCAATAAAATATTTTATGCATTTTTGCAATTTTTTGAGGCATTATTGAAAGTGAAGTAAAAATCAATGTATATTCATTCGTTCATTCATTTTCATCCCGCTTATCCCCGCAGGGGTCGCGACTCCAGGACACCCCAAATGACCCTCCACGCCTCAAGATAAACCACACTCAATTCTGAGTTAAGCGGGGATGAATAATGAAGCGGGGAAGGTCATTCCGAGTGTCCTCTCCTTTCCCGATGATTTAGTAATCATGAGTTTTTCGGTGAGACAGGTTGAAAGCCTGTCGTCACAACCTCCTATTTAGGAGGAAACTGCAATGAACACGCAGACCACCTAGAAAAGTAGTCGAAATACTGTTCAAATTGCAAATTTCCTCTTACATTTTTCTTGATTTTTGTCTTACTTTTTTCGAGAGCTTTCGAATCAATGTGTATTTAGGCATTAAAACAAAATTTTAGGCAATACATATTACAACAAATTTTGGGCACTGTTGAAAGATAATGGCAATATTTGGGCATTAACTACCTTATTTTAGCAATTTTATTTTTAGGCATTGTTGAAAAACAAAATTATAATATTTAGACATTAATAGATTTTATGTTTTTTCGCATACTTTTGGGTCTTTTTATTGCCCCGACACAAAAATGGCAATACTGCAATCCAAATGTTTCTCCGTTTATCCGTTTATCCGTCTGTTACCGCTTTGGAGGCCAAACGGTTGCAGATAGAGACTTCGGGTCTTCGAGGGACCCCCTCTAAAGTCGACCCAGGGATCAGGACCAGGTCCTTCATTTTTCTAAAAAGCCCCCCTATCCCCTATAAAACATGTTTTTTTTGGTATATTTCGAAAACGGCTCAAACGATTTTTTCATTTTCACATATGTTTTGTAGATTCACTAGACGCACTTTTCGTCTAACGCACTTTTCGTCTTCCATACGTTCCGTCTAACTGTTTTTCAAGGTCAAATGTTTGAAATTCTCTTATTAAGGGTTTTACTCGCCCCAAACTCATCGTGTGGGTACTCATTTGAAAGGTCTTTGAATTTCCTACAATCCTAAACCGGTTTAAACTTAATTCGGGTTTAAACCAATTTTAAACCGGAATTCGTTCTTGATTCTCAACCCCATCATGTGGGTATTCATTGGAAATGTCTTTGAATTTCCAACGCTTTTAGACCACTTTTGGACCAGTTCTCAAAATGTTCGTATAACACTTAGACCACTGTTTCAAGGTCAAAAGTTTTGAACTGTCTTTTCAAGTGTTTTACTCGGCTCAAACCGATCAAGTGGGTACTCTATAGATATTTTTTTCAAGAATTTCATCAAACCCATTCGACAAGAAAGCAACAGACTTTATTATCCCACTGACTCCCTCCTCTCTAAACACAACGTGTCGAGGCACTCCGCCAAGTCTAAACTTGGCAATCACTTTTTGAAAGGAAGTTCAAATCAATGCAACTATTTAATCATTATTGCAATTTTTAGGCAATTCTGCAGCCAATTTTGGGGACTGTTGATAACAATGCCAACATTTGAGCAATAAAACGAATTTTATTGTAAAATATAAAAGTTTCAAATCTCGATAACTTCTTAATTTAGGCGTTAATGCAAATTTTGCAGGCCCTGTTAAAGATCCTTTTAGATTTTAGAAAAATTATCGGGAACAAATAAACTACTTTTAAATGATTTGTTATATGCTTTAAATCCGATTGATAATTAAAACTTTTAAGAGTTTCTTATCATTCAATTTTTTTTTACTAAGTATTCATGTAACATTTTAGGCATTAATAAAACTCAACACTCACCTCGTTAGCATATTAATAATGATGACTTGTCCCCATTCATCCACATCAACAATCAAATTGCAGAACTTCCTATAGTTCTTGTGAATGAGATCCACTCTCTCCGGACAAACTTCCTCGAAGGCCATCACCGCTGATCCCACGACGAGAGTCGTCCTGTCTGACAGGAGTTTCTCAATAATACCCACAAGCTCCTCCTTCTGCTCCGCATCTAAGCTGTAGAGCTTCGGGATGGCGTGAGCGGCCGTCTTCCTCACGTAGGGACTCATATCAGATGCCGAGTCTCTGATGGCCAGCATCACGATGGGCACAATCATAGGGACACGAATGCTGGACAAAACTCTCAAGGCACTTGCCCTGATCAGTTGATTGGGATCCTTCAGAGAGCGCTGAAAGGTGGAAATGGACAGCAGAGCGAGATCTTGCTGCTCCTCAGCATAACGCTCGAGGTAAACGTAAACGAGTTTCTTGAGCTCAACATTCTTCGACACGACATTCTTCACAACTGCCGGGAAGAGTTCAGAAGCATCTCGTCCTTTCGCCACCATCCCAATAATCCTCTTCATGGCCTCCAGTTTGAGGCCCACCTTATTGCTATCCAGCATTTCGATCAGATCTTTATGTCTGAAAAATTTAAAATGATCGAAAACTCAATTTTTCGATGTCGACTTTTCGCACGATTCCACAGAAGCTACAAGGCAAATGAACTGCGCTTATCAAGAAGTGTCTGAGTGAGGAGCAAAAAGCTCCTTATCAACTCTTGTGTGATCGAAATGTGGCAAATTTGGAAAATGTCTCATGAGAAATAAATTCTGTTGCTGAATTTCAAATGCGAGTGCTTTTGATCATTTTGATTCTGGTTTTTTATCGCCTGAAAAATGAGAAAAAAAGAGCAGAACAAGAAGCGAAGCAGAAAAGCTCATATAGCCAAGTGTTGTGTAACCTTTTGGTCAAAGAGCGGTGGCGGGTGAAGGAGGCGAAATATCACACTTTTATTGATATCTCTAGCGCATAAATTGACGAGATTGTAATAAAAAATTCATCTTATTGGATAGACTTCATTCATGAGAAGAGACTCTGATGCTGCCTAATTTATTGTTGGGTTGTCTGTTTTAAGAAAATGATTCATATATGGCTTTGCGGGTTGGTATGGCTTTATTGTGGACCATTAATGAAGTCATAGATTGAGGAAAGAAATATATATCTTCTCTGGAAAAATATTCAAAGATAACACAAAATTTATTCACGTGCACAAATTTGCGTAAATATCAATATTTTTATGAGCATTCTCAGGTCTTTTATACTTTTACAACTTCTTGGATTTTTCAATTTGTTTTCGAATATGTTTTTCAAACTTTCAAAGAAATCCATCAAAATTTTCAATAAAAATCTACGTCGCATGAAAATATAATCATCAAAACACTTCCTGCGAAAAGTACGTCGTATCAGCGAATAAATACAAAATGTGCAAAAAAATCAATAATATTTTGCATATAATTTCTTCGCACTTGCCACGTGTTGTGGCTCCATCTCACTTGCAAATCACTTAGAAGTTGCGTATTTCGCACTTTTGATATTTGCAAATGCAAACAAGAATTACGTTTAAGAATTCTTAAACGTGCCACTGACGACATGTCTAACAATCTTTCATTCAAATGTAAGTTGTAAGAATAAAAAAAAGATGCCAAGAGAGAAAGAATAAAAAGGTTGATGGAAAGCCCGAAATGTGATACGAAATATAAGTATAAAGTCTAATATATCTCTTTTATATATTTTTGCATAATATCCCTATAAATCGCTTCTCCATAAATCATTTTGCAAAAAAGATCAATAAATAATGATTAAATCTGCAGGTGTATTTCATAAGAAATGTCTATCTAGTGTTTTCGAACTTAAACGTCAAATTTTCGTACAAAAAACTTAGAAGCCAATCAGATACGAGGATTCAAACGTCAAATATTCGAACAGAATTTAGAAGCCAATCAGATGCGAGAATTCAAACGTCAAATATTCGAACAGAAAATTTAGAAGCCAATCAGATACGAGGATTCCGTTCACGTGTCGATAAATTCCTGTAAATTCGACATCGAAAAATTTCTTTGACTCTCCATGTCGGCAGCAAAAAACTTAGTCTCAACTTGCAAATTATTAGCCCACTAACCAGTCTGCAAAAAGGCATAAGAATCCATTTAAATAAATTGCTATCAGGTGTGTGTATTGAGGTGGGGACTTTTTCTTCTCATTCTGTGGCAAACCAAACCCAGAAGATGACACAGAGTTTAACAGAAGAAACAGATTATAACGCTAAGAGTGGACAATATAAATTGGTTTATTGATAAACATTCAGACTTTGAGATTTTTTTTTGCCTCCAAAGAATAAAGGTTTATGGGTGCGCTTTGGTCAAAATGACTCACAGCAAGATTCATCTTTCAGGTGTTTTGCCAAAGGAAGAAGTAAATAAAGCAAAAAAGACATCCCTAAATTATTATGCACAGAATCATCAGGCTCTTGAACCCATGGGAAGCTTTTAATGCTATCCAAACCATTAAAATCCACCACACAGGTGTTTATAAAATTTAAGAAGTCTAGAGAGACAATCGTCGCCTAATTAGCTTTCGCGAAGACGAATGAGTCGTGATCTCAGTTCTTTTGATAGGCGAAAAGCACTAAAAATTCAATCCCATCAAATAGAGATACTTTTATGGCATCTCATATTTCGCGCTACATAGCTTAAAAGCTCATTGGAAAATCACACAGGAGAGAACAAATTTAAAATGCAGAAAATATTCAAAAATATTTTTTTCTGCCACCATCTGAATTAATAATAAATAAATAAATCTTCGCCCTACATTCAATGAAGATCAATCACGGTGATGGAAAAGGAAGAAAACCATCTCATATGAATACCATTATCATCTCATTAGATCATCCCATAAAGAGACAGACTAAAGCACCTGAGTTATTTATGATGCTATATAGACTGAATTTGTCCACTTTTGAATTAATTTCATCAGCCCGCGATCGTTAGAAGTGGTTTTGAAAGTGATCTTGTGAATGGAAGAAATTTTTTTTAACAAAATTTGTAAAAAAAAAATGCTTTTAAAAGGATTATTGCAGTTTTGTTGAAATTTTGATTCCAAAACTTCGGTAGACTTAGCAAACATTAGAGAGATTGTGTCAAATTTCCCTGGCCAAGATATTGCATTAGGTATACCTAAATCGCCTAAATCCCTTAAAAAGCTCTCAAAAATTTTAATAAATTAAGTATACGAGGAATGCTGAATGAATCTTTTAAGAAATTTTAGAATGTGAATTGCTTATCATTACAATTTTTAAAAGCTCTGCAAAAATTTCAAAATCTTGAAAGCTCTAGGTACAGGAATTTAAAAAAATGTTTAAATTTTCTTCAAAAAGCTTTTCAAATTTTTGAAATGTATTTAGATTTCCCAATTTTGTATTCACTGAAATTTCTTTAAAATTTTTACAAATTTTTCAAAATTTCCATTACTTTTTATCAAGTTTTACGGAATTTTTGAAATTAATAAATTTAATTCATGAACTTCTGAAATAATTTTTATATCATCTCAAAGTCACTATAAGCTGTTCAAAATTTTGCAAAAGTTTGTAAAATTGAAAAAGATGCAGTTAAGAAAATTTGTTATCCTATACATAAAGCAAAGTGTGCATATCTGAATTGGCCTGATCACCCCCAAACCATCTCCAAAATGTTTGTGTCTGTCTGTCTGTCTGTCAGTGTGTACGCGCATTACGGCCAAACCGCTGAACCGATCCGGATGATATTTGGCATAGGTATAGCGGGCATCCCAGGTTGGGACATAGGCTATATGAAAACTTCCCTCACCTCCTCTATCTGGTATACCTCCCATACGAATTTACCACTTTTTTCGACATTTTCGAGTTTTTGACCACCAAGATGAAGCGCTAGCGAATCACAATGTATGATGGGAATGATAAGGGTGCTGTCCACTATAACTTTGGGGTATAGAGAAGTCCCCTAGTGTCCCCTATTGGTACCTCCCATACAAATTTACCCATTTTTCGGGCATTTTCGACGTTTTCATCACTGAATGAAGCGTTAGCGACTCACAATGTATAGTGGGGGTAATTAGAGTAAGGTACCCTGTGACTTTACATTATAGGGGATAGCCCCCTCCACCTTCTTTTGGTACTTTCCATACAAAGTTCCCATATTTTCGACTTTTTATCAGCAAAATCAATTTAATAGATCTAATTCATCACACAAACCACGCAAAGAGAGGCGCGAAGCGCCTTGTTATTAATGTATCAAACTTGCTGAAACTCTTTTCAAAAAAATCACAAAACTCCCGATTTCTTCCCTGAAAGCGTAAAATCGTCAAAAAATCATATTCACTTCACTTCAAACACGCTCGCGCGTTTTCATTCAAGACTGAAAAGGTATAATACAATTTTGGTCATAATAACTTCCCCTTGGGTTTTGGGCATTGTTGAGAAAGCTTTCTGGCAGTTCAATCAAAAGTATTAATACTTCTTATGAATTGATAACTCATTTTGGCCATAACATTAAATCTCGTCGTTATTCTAAGAATTGTTTAGTTTCAAAAGTAAAATTTTACTTTCTGTTTCTTTATTTACCGGGTTTTAGGGATCTTCAAACCGGACAATTTTTCAAAAAAAAGTTTCAACACAATTTACAATTAATTAATTAAAATACAATTTTCCTGCAACTTGCATCTGAAGTTCTTCTCAAACCACTCTTGCAATATAGCATATCGATCCCGTTTTCGTGGAAAAGCAAAAGACAAAAGAGTTACAACCACCTGAGGAGATGCGCATTAAGTAATAAAACCAAAGTGAGAATAAAAAATTAAGAATATCGCGGAAAGATGTTGGGATGCTGAGCCATAAGTCTGTGTGGACCATCTGGTGATATTTGGACCCGCGAATCTCTCTCACTCTGTCTCTCCCTCTCTGCGAAGATCTTGCCTGACCGGTAGAACAGTATATCGCGTCTCTGATCTGTCTACTCGCCCGGGGAGAGCAATTCTCTCATTCTCACCATCCACCGCCAGTATAAAAGGCAATCGTCACCAAGTGGCTGATCGCAATAGACTTCCAGGCGTCTTCGCGAGTGAGTAATAAAAAGTTTTCGCCAAGACTTTTTATATAGCACCGTCTCAACGCTAATCGTCTATTGGTTTTTTTTTCTTCTTATTCTGCAAGATCTCTCAATTAGTTACTGACGATCTTCCAATTAGCAAGGCAGTTTATTTTCGGCTAAATTAAAATCAAAGTGGAAAATTTGTGAAGTTTTTTTTGTCAAAATTTTAATTATCAAAAAATATAAAAATGATGCTCGTCTTCAAGATCGCAATCCTCATCACAATTCTGTCAACGGAATCATCAGCTTGCCGAAATGCAGTGCTAACAAGTAAGTTTTATGAACAATTTTTCTGTTTGATTTCCCGCTTCTCAATCTCTTCTCATATCATTCGCTTCTCACGCCGATCGAAAGAAAGGTTAAATTCAGAGATATCCATTGTCGTTGCCACGCGATACTAAATCAGACCAACTCGTCGATATTCATGATATTCGAAAATTTGAGCCAATAATATTAATTCACCAGGTGATGGTCAAATTTGCAAATTAATCGCTTGTCCCAGTCCAGTTGAACACTGGTTAAGGTCTAGTTTATGGAAAAACTGTTTTCCATGGAAAAATCTTCTAAATCTTCGTCTCAAATTTCAAATAAATGAGACAGGAAAACATTGTAAAACATGACAATATGATTATTTATTTAAACCTCACCCGAAGATCACCTCAAGATCAACTAAAGATCAGCATTTTCTGCTTGACAAAGATTCTAATTATATATTACAAGTCCATGAAGTATCATCATTTAACCCTTGAGTCAGTGATTTTATGTTCTTGCTAATTCATTTCCCATGTAAATTTTGTTTGATTTTGATCTTAACCCTTGACTCTCAGTAAAAACCAACAGATCTTTTTTTGTGAATGAAGCCATTCGTCTGTTTTGCATTAATTAGCAAACCTGGGATCGTTAAGCAATTATCTGCGAGACAAGATTCTATAATTCCCAAGATCATTAATGAAAACACTTCACGAAAAGTAATATTTGCTCATTAAAATCTAACAAGACATCGCGGTCAAGTGATCTTTTCCGATCGCGTGAAATACGATAAAATATTTAATTGCCCCTCATTTTGGGCCGATAATACGATCGGCCAATATTTGATCATGTTTGATGTTCTGATTTGGTCTCGCGCGGGCAAGAGAGCTCCAGAATTGGCATCGCAACAAGAGAGTCAATAACTCCATATCGAAGAAGAGAGCAAGAAACCAGACGAGAGAGAGAATAAAGCAAAAATTGATTAAGGGAAGTGTCCTTAAAATTTATGGGCAACCTGAGCCGCGGGTTTTTTTGTCAGAAGAAATCCCCCAATGAGAGAGATCAAGAAATATTTCATTGAGATTCATTGTCACATCAGTAAAAAGATGAAGAGAAGAAGAAGTGTCTTATGGCAACTTTTTCGAGTTATGCTAATGATCCAACAGAGACTTTTGTGATTATTTAATGTTAAAATTTATATATCGCCTGGCTGAGACCATAATTAGCGTCCCTCTTCACCCAATATCTCTCTCCCTCTTTGATTTTTTTTTGCCAACCAAAGAAGCGTGGCAAATTTGCATAAAATAAATTTACGTCCAAGCAAAATATTATGGGAAATGTGATTCTCTCTCTTTTCTATCACTTTTTCAGACCATCTCAGAGAGACCCATTCACACAAAATTTTAAAGTCAAAGCGGTCAATTTTGTAATTCTAAGTCGCGCTTCTACTCTTTCTCATATCCCATTTAGTCACATCGACCAATAATGATGTTCACATTTTGCAATCAGAGTTGATAAGTTAGTGGGTGGACTCTTTTAAGATAAAGATTGGTCAAATTTTGCCAAATTACATAAAATCTGTTAAAATAAGAGAAGGATTTGAGCATATTTCTAAATCAAAGACAATTGATTTTTATTTTGCATTTTAATGCAATTCAATATCAAAGAAAATCTAGAAAAAAACCTGAAATTCAATCTTGATTTTGAATTTTTTCAAATCCTCTCTTCTAAAATCTCTTATCTACTCCCACACCCAACTCTGTCACCACTATCCAAATCTGTCTCATGTTTAGACTTCCTCATAAATAAAGCTCATAGTGTCGCTCCTGTCCATTAAGAAAATGCCTCTTGCCACGTGTTTATTGTGAGAATTTGACATTTTTCCGCTCTTCCCAACAGAGACCGGGGTGACTGAACAGGAGAAGTATGACATACTGGAGACACATAATCGCCTACGCCAGTCCGTGGCAATGGGGCAAGTGCGTGGTCAACCAGGTGCTGAGAACATGATGGAGATGAAATGGGACAATGAATTGGCGGCCAAAGCTCAAAAGTGGGCATCAGAGTGCACCTTTGAACATGATCCCAATCGCTATTCGAGTGAGTGTCTATCTCTTAAAATTAAGAGAGAGCCTAGCAACAGATTCCTAACAAACTTGCTGTCTATGAAAATTTTCCAGATCGCTTCACAATGGGACAAAATTTAGCTATCATGTGGAGCACAGAGCCATTGGGCGAACACGAAGGAGACTTCCCATCGCGCATTCAAAACTGGTTCAACGAAGTCAATGATTACGGTTGGGGAAGCTCGTGGTCACCCAAGACCGGTCACTATTCTCAACTCGTCTGGGGTGAAACGAATTTGGTGGGATGCGGTTTCTCTAGCTACTACGACGGCTACAAGTACAATAAGCTCTGGGTTTGCAACTATGGACCAGGGTAAGTTCATCTCTTAACTTAAGAGAAGACCTATATCTCTAAAAGCAATCTTATTTGCAAATTTCCAGAGGAAACGTGGTCGGAGTGGATCCCTACTCAACTGGTAGTCCATCTTGCCAGAGCTACGGCCTCTCCGCCTCCAGCCGTTGGCCTGGCCTCTGCGACAAACCCGGTCTTCAAACCATCTCTTATCAACCACCGCAGCAGAACTACATCACGAACTACAACCAAGGCAACTATGTTGCTCAGCATAAGACCGAATCCTATCAGCCACCGCAGCAGAACTACATCACAAACTACAATGAGGGCAAATACGTAGCTCCGCACAAGGCCGAATACACCCGAGTCACCTACAAGCCTCAGCAGAGCTCCTTCAGCAACCAACTGGCCGATTTCTCATGGAATCAGCCATCCCACCAATACTACCAGGAGCCACAGCCCGTTCACAATGCTTATGCATCTTTTCAGCCGAAGGCCGATCGCAGCAATGCTCTGTTGACCTACAACTGGGACGCATTCTTCAACTAGACTTAGACTAGGCGCTTTTACTCACTTAGTATCTTAATGTTAAGGTTGAAAATGACTGCATAACTTTTAAGGCATTTTATACAAATTTTATATACACTTTTTTGTATGAACTCATATAATAAACCATTTTTGCTGGTTCAAAAGAAAGTCTGTGGAGTTTTTCTCTTTTTTGTTCGTAACTTGGTACAAGGAAATACTGGAGGATGTCTTCGAGAGATATTTGAAAAGGCAATATTTTAATCCTAATACATAAAGCCAAGTGTGCATATCTGAATTGGCCTGATCACCCCCAAACCATTAAATCTCGACCGAACGTGACTCCAGGAGTCCGAAAATACCCATCTCCAAAATGTTTGTCTGTCTGTCTGTCTGTCTGTGTGTCAGTGTGTTCGAGCATCACGGCCAAACCGCTGAACCGATCCGGATGATATTCCCCCACCTCCCCTATCTGGTACCTCCCATACGGATTTACCCATTTTTTCGACATTTTTGACCTTTTGATCACTAAGATGAAGCGCTAGCGGGTTACGATGTATGATGGGAATGATAAGAGTGATGTCCTCTATAACTTTTAGGTATAGAGAAGTTGCCCCGCTATCCCCTATTGGTACCTCTCATACAAATTTACCCATTTTTCGGGCATTTTCGAGTTTTTGACCA
>CAKKOB020001321.1:0-23610 GCA_918844115.2 Phlebotomus perniciosus | reverse complement strand
CCTTTATTGAATGGAGGAAACCATTTCTAACACGTTCGCAAATTAGATGGATTATAGTTTCGCCCTCACGCGGTTAGGTGTGCGCGTTGGAGCTATATATAAAATGACAATCTCCCCCTTTTGTGCATGATGTTGCAACCCATGTTACATATTCCGAGAAAACATCTCAGCAATAGACAAAAAAGACATAACAGTAGTTTAGCAAACAGGGAGGGGCTGATGCACTAAGCTCAAATATACCCAACAGACCACAGTGAATCGTGCAATACAAGTTGTTAGAGTGCACATAAATGCAATTTTGCAAATTTCCCAACTTACAACTAAACTCAATATAATATTGTTGTTTATATATTAAATAAAATACAACAAGAGTATAAATTTATGGTTGAGCTTGTGTTATCCTCTCGTTTGTTTTCATTATTTTATGATTTATAGTATGAAGCGCCTTCAACTCTGTATGCACATGCCAGTCGCTTTCACCGGAAGCTTTTCAAAACTCCATAATACCATCCCTAGAATTTCATTTGTATAGGTACAGATAACTATTATATATAATTTTAATGAAATCAAGCACTTCGGGCACTTTATATTGTATTTCAATTAATTGTAACCCGAGGGAGAGACCTCTTCTTAAACTCCCCCTATTTATATATTATACATGGAGAATTTATATATATGCAAAACTCCCATAAAGGGGCAGCTGCCCAAAGAGACCATTTTCAGATAAAATACAAACAAATCCGATGCTGATGACATAACATAAAATCAAGCAATGAGATTGGAGGCGGAAAAGTGTGATAAATGAGAACTTCACAACAACCTAAAATGGATCCTCTCTCTGGCTCTTGTGAAATTTTATCCCTTTTCGCCATGAAAAGCTCTTTGCTATTTTATCAAATTTTCGCCTCGATATGGCACCCAATACGCTTTATCAATATCGCAAAGGACATCAACCATATATACCCAGTGAACATGTTTCTCCCACAATTTTCACCTCCCCCTCAACAGTATCTATCCAACACTCCCCTCCTCCTCCCACGCTTGTACATATTTATACGGCAATTGGCCACCTACGTATCAAACACCAACTGCCCAAAGTGAGCTCTTGGCTGAATATACAGGAGGAGAGATGGAAAAGTGAGAAAAGGGGGCTGGAATAGAGGGAATTTTCATGACTTTTCGCAGTTCGCAATGGGTTGGAATTCTATGTCATGTTACCATAGCACACGTGTATCAGGGAGCAAAAATACATAACACTCCCTTCATGAGCTTTTGCTCTCTCTCTCTCTCACTTACTCTTTCACCCTGTTATCCCAGTGACACTCAACATAGCAAAAGTTTTGTTTTCGTCACAGTGATTTGATCAGGTCACACAACCACAGATGCGTGCAATACGAATGATATTCTCTACCCTATTTATATACAATAGAAATGAACAAAATATATATGTACATAAAGCTTCGTCAAAGTTTCATAAAACAGGGGAACTTTATTCATTAGTGATTGCATGGTTGGAATATTAAAACCCAATATATATGGGGAAAATGTTGACTAATAAGCTTTACAAAAGGCGATCGTCCCTCTTTTCAATGAACAACGAATCATGTACAATCACACTGAGAGAGAAGATGATGAATTGTGAAGCATATTTTGTTCTATAGTATTGTATGAAAAAGCTACACTCCAAACAAAGATATTCATGTTATATTGGAAATAACAAAGGGATATTATTATTGTTATCCTGTTAGTTTGAAAAGCTCTAATTAACCTCAATTCATATTCTTTTTTTGTAAATTATCATGTAGAATCATTTAATCCCTGATTTTAATAAATTTATTTTATCAAGAATCGAACCCGAGACCACGCAAAATAAGCAACACGAATTTTTCAAACACCTTATCCAGCATGAGAGACAACAATTTATGCTTCACGTGACCTTATCAGAAGAAATTACTCTGTGATAAATGGTATTCCCCCCCTCCCCACCTATTTATCCCCAGAAATCAATTGAACGCCCTGCAGCTTCTCATCAGATGAGGAATTCGTGAGGAAGAATCCCTGGCATTGGAAATCAATGACACCGAGTAATTGATTGTATTATTTATCGATGGGGTGGAAGAGTGCTCTCCCCCCCATCTCTTCAATCGAATTGTGCCCAAATCACACCAATTCACTCCTCTTTCTGGCCAAAAGATATTGGGTGAGAGCACAAGTCGCGCCAACACTTTGATAGATGACCAAATTTAGTGAAGAATTGTGGGCATATAATATAGAGAGAAAAAGAAGGAAAAAATCAAATATGGAAGAGCACAAGTTATTGGGAAGATCTGAGGGAGTAAAAATTGAGACCTATATACATATATATACAAAATACAATCCAATTGATGGCTACGGCGTGACCTCTCATGGGGAAACGCCCCAAAATGTGTCTTGTATCACACCCGGACCAAAATTCATCTCCTAATGACCATAAGGAGCGTATGATTAATGCCGATTTTGTGGGTGGCTGTTATATAGGGCATCCCTCCGGAAAACATTGCATGATGTAGTCAATTACCAAGTATGGAGGAAAAGGGTGCTGAAGAAAGTGCTGTAATGCCTTTAAACAGTCTCAGCATCCTTCTTTGAATACCCTTTTCCATCAGGCTCCCCCCACCAAATCACCCTCCTCTCCTGATCTATTCAAAGTTCTGAGAAGAAAAAAGAGACCAACAACACCCTCACTCTCTCACGAGAAACCCAACGAGTAGCCAACATTCAACCATCAACCAAAAATCTCTCCATTGTATTTTCAAAACTGAGGAATTCTAAAATATTTTCACCCATTTATGCTATCACACATATGTCCAACAAAGTATTTTCATAATGAGAAACTTTTCAAAAACACATACATATATAAATTTTCATAATTATTCACTCATATATGTATTCCTCTCATAATATATGGCAAAATTTTCCTCTTTTCACACACACAAGACATACCCAGCACAAAAGGCGAGATGAGGACGTGAAATGTGGGTAAAAAGACAAATTTTAATTAAATTATTAATTACAAAATCAATATTTTCATGTGCTACAAAAACCTCACCATGAAGCAAACATCAAGATTATTTACCCACCGCGCAGTGAATTCATATATTTTCACTGCATAAATAAATTATATTCAATGAGAGAAATATATATATATATAATCATTTTCAAAATGAAATGAAAACATCAAGCAATTGTAAGGGAAATTGTCTCTCATTTCGGCGATAAATAATAAGAGTATTCACTGTAACTCATTGTAACATTGAATTACTCTCTCAGAATTCACATTAATATTGTACCTTTATATCACCCCCATGGAATATTCAACAAATCTTGGAGGCTTTAGCAACACCATCTCATCCCTCATCCCCGGCTATATGGATAAATATAGCAAAATGTCACACTGAATGTATCCACCTTCTCCCCCCCCTCATCCACCATGGCGAAAATTTATTCATGTGTGAGAATATATATCAAACAGAAATTATTGAGCAAGATGTAAGGAGTGGCGCAAAAAATTAATTTGATTTATGATGGAAGAAAACCACGTAGAGGAATTTTTTTTAACAAATTGCAATTTTTTCCCCACCCACATCTCCCCCCGTCTCATCTCAAAAGTTGGATGGGTGGTGGGTGTAGAAAAAGAATGTATGAATTTTCTCTCTTCCCCAAATCCTCTCTGCAAACTCAGCCTTTTTGCCAGTCACACAGGAGGAATTTTCATCATTTGATGTATATAATGTCATGTCCTTTGACAATGCAACATAGACTCTTCCTCTCTCACACACACACATTTTTGTATTCACCAGACACCCTTCTTGACGAAATGAAAAAAAAATCAGCCAGACAACACTTGCAAAATCCCAGGGTATGGCCTCTGTGTCGACACAACAATTTTGATCATCTCAGAGAATGGCTATAGATATTCACAGAAATTCCATCAATATTACGTTTCTCTTTCTGTTATTCACAAAAATTGTTTGATTCTGTTCACATCCAGTTCACAAAACATTTAATACACTTCCCCAATAATTCCAGGTGGAAGAGTAAAAAAAAACTGCATTGCAATGCAATAGTTGCAGGTATTTCACCCCAAATGCATCACATTTGCGTGTGTCCTGTTCACAGACAATTTCCACAATGTACACACACCACAACTACGAGGTAAAAATGTGCTGAATTTTAATTAAAACTCGCGCAAAACCACAGAAAATGCAGTGTGTGACAGAAGGTGAGGAAAAAAAGGCGACACACATTTCCTAACCACGCGCTCCACTACAAGATCTCCATCCAACCGTTCATCTTCCATGTTCGTCACTGACTGAAAATTAGGTAATTCAGTAGAGAAGAGAGTCTGTGAGATGCTGTATAGTGAAAATTTCCCCAATTTCCCATTGGAATCTGAGAGAGAGAGAGCGTGGAAAAGCTTTCATCTCCTTGCTTGGACTCGGTTGCATTTTCCCGCTCAAAGCGCCACACACGACAGGAGACATGAAACAATATTCCCACCCAGAATTCTACCCCTCGTGATCACCACTGCGCATGACGCACAAAGCACAACATTTCAAGCACCTTTACATCATGAGAGCTTTTGCGAAAATCAACACCCATATTATCCTATAAATTACTGAATTCCTAGAACTGTATCTTTAGCAAACTGAATTATAATTAAAAATTCCACATGTCTCTTATGTTGCATGATGCCATCATATGTCCATAGCGTGAACAATTAAAGCACTCTATGTGCTTCATCAACACAGGGCTCCACCTTTTTGCAATTTGAAACACAAAATTCACCCACTGATCCACCACCCCCACCCTCCCCAATTCCCGCAAATCCACCACGCAAATTGTGGATATCAAATTATCATGTTCAATTAATGCAAAACGTCAAATGACATATGGAGCAAAACAGAGAAATTTCGTTACGCATTGTAACCTTGTTGGCAAGAGAGAATAGTCTGTTAATTGTGAACAGAATTACAAATTCAATGTCCACTGCCACAATAATTTCTCTTTTGCCTCTCAATCACCCATATAACACCATCAATGGAGCGCCTTTTCTACTCCCCATACATTACATTGTGTTTGGCGCTCTGTGTGGGGCTGGTAGACCAAAATTATTTAGTCCGTCCGCACTTTTCAATGGACCCCCATCATCCCTTATACGAAATTGATTGGTGCATTCATTCTTAATCCTCTGGGTGAAAGGGGTTCACAAACTCAGTGATTTTATGACCCTCGCAGCCATCACCATAGAAAATCACCATGAAAATACCCTCAAATGGACGACAAAAAAGAAGATGATGCTCAAGAGTACTTTAGCACTCACACCCAGAATCATCACCAAAACCACACTATATTTCAAACTTTGCACGCCCCAACCCCCCCCCCCCAAACTCACACAAGAAGTGAAGGAAAACTGTTGAGTTTTCTTCAAAGTGTGGCACCAAGTGTGGCAAAAGTTCAAATTGTATTTAGAAAGCTTATAAGAAATGAAGCTTCAACAGACTTACTTGTGAGAATTTTTCCCCAAAGCACAAACTGACAATATTATATAGAAAAAAAGTATCTTCAAACACGTGTTCACAATTAGGACTTTTCTTTTGCCCGAGAGAGATAATTTTTGCAAACTTGATGAAGTCGATATTTTCTTGAAAATGTTTCAGGCTTCTTATAGCAAGATAACCTCTTATGATAGTAATATTGTTTGGATATCGAATCTGTTTGTATATGGATTATTTTGAAGTTTGAAAACTTACTAAGCCATATCCTTCAGCTCTCTCCTCTTCGAGTATAAGCAAACATAAAGTTAGAGATCTTGAGATTAGAGTCTAAGCCAAGAGACGAGCAAATAAATTAAATCAGGGGTCCTGACTTCCCAGACTGTACTCTATAAGGTAAGCAATTAAGACTTATCGATGCGTTTATAACGATAAATCTATTATATGATGCCTGCAAGACTTAACATGATTGGACTCTTGAGTATATTAATCTATAGGCTGAATAAAAGATCTAGAAATCCAAAGGCTCTAATTAATTGCATATATGTCACACTTTAATCAAATAATCTAATGCCTGAGATGAGACATGAGCAATATCTTCAGTACAGCGTCCTGACAAGGGTAAATAATATCAACTTTCAACCACCAAAACTCAATATCCGGTAAACCAAATCAAAATCAAACAAAACTCCATATAATATATGGAATATCTTTCATATATATGTATGCTCTGCCTGATGTCTTGCATGTCACAAATTCCATATATCCATATAGTGTCTTTCCTCACCATCTGGTGTTCACTTGTTTATTTACTTTCTCAACACGAACACCCAATATCATTATCCTGCCAGTGTCATTCTCCAAAACTCACCGCAACACTGTCCTCCCATTTTCACCCATCCTCCTATGAAAATACAAGAGAGATTATCCTGCAGGACATCAAGTGTCTTACATCCTAGACACAAGAGTGAAAGCTTCATATAAGAAGCAAAAAATTCCATAAATAGTTCTCAACCATTGTTGCGTTGAGTCTTAACGTGAAATCCATTCATGTAAGATGCAAAAACGACCCAGATTGAAGTGGAAAAGGGAGGAACCACCACGCGAGATAAGTCTCTTGCGTCCAACGACTTATAGGAGCTGTGATTCTTTACTGGTGAACTATTATTTTAACCATCTTAAAAACCTATTGACTTGGACTGAAATAATATTCAAATTTCAACAAATTTTATAACAAGTTTTAAAATGTTTGTAAAAGTTTGTCATCTCCTACAAAAAGTTACCAAAAGATTTGTAAAAGTGTCTTCAATCAAAATTTTTGTCAAAGTTTGTTATTTTTGACAATTATTATATAATAACTTGAGTTAACATATTTGTTTGTGAAACTTTGTTATAGTTTATTGAACTAACAAATTCGAAAACAACTATTTTTTTTTGATATTTTGTAAAAATTTTGTAAGCATTTAAATTTTTACAAACTTTTACAAATAAATTTGTTATTTCGTGTAGAAATTAACAATTTTTTGTATCCTACAAGAAAATCCTACAACTTTTCACTACATCAAAAGTTCTCCAGACTACCACTATAGTTTGACATATATAGAGACTCCCCTATAAAATTAATAACAGTTGGAGCAAATTTAATTTCCATCCAATCATATAAGCTGTGAATCTAAAAGTACCATCATTCTAAAAAGCTTCTATATAGAGTCCTGCCTTCTCCCTCATGGTGAGTGAAAAAGAATGTTAAGTAGAGAAGTGATGAAAATGAAGAGCATGTGACAAAGGCATAAATCCAATTTAACAACATCCCTTTTCACTTTCCTATATTATACCTTTTTATAGAGCCCACAACCGCACTGCCACTCACCCAGAATCAGCATTCAAAGAGCAGCCGGTGAAAATTTTGCATTTTCATGAAAAATCGAACCATCAACCACCCCCTACCATACATGAAATTATATACATTATCTCCTTTTTCTGTGGGAGGGCTGCTTTTGTGAAAATTGAAAGGGAGGGTGTGTGAAACATCAAGGAGAAATCTGATTACGTGACAGAAACTATATACATATATGTATATGTGAGATTTTCATCTCATACTTCTCGTCACATCTCCTCTCTTTTTTCCTGCTATTTAATTTTCGGTGTCACCAGAGAGAAAATACCAAAGAAAGACACCGTGACGACATTCTAAGAAATGTGACACTTGTGCTGGTATCTTCTTCCCTTTCACTAGCCACTTCTTTCACCTAACCGACCCCCGCGCGCCTTTCTCCTTCATCCACCATCAAACACATTTTTGTGGGAGGCTATATTATCCGCTTTGACGCCTCTCTCTCTCTTCTGGGTGGATGGGAGTCCTTCAAACACCATCAGAACAGGCGTACATAATTCATTCTTTCTCCCAACCACCCCCTAAAAAAATCTCTCCCACAAACAACAAAAAACCAGTCAACTCGCCCAAACCCACCCCTCCAACTCCCCATTTTGTACCAGGAAGCAGATGACAACATGTTCGACGACAGGAGCACAAAAGGCAAATAAATGAAGAAGAATGGGACACAATTTTCGACCATCGACAAGTGAAGCGGTAAAGTGAGGGTGTAGAGAGTGAAAAAGGTTTTTTTTTTCTTCTTTGAGCGTGGAATTAAAATGAAAACTTTCACTTTTCAAAAGTTGTTGCGGCAGAGAAAGAGAGAATCGTAAAAAAGCTCAAGGAAAGAGCTTTTTTATTACATTACATATCTAACCACCTTTCAAGATTGATTAACCCGATCATTTTTCCATTCGCCGAAACACCTTCACAAAAAGAAAATCCAAGAGAGAACTTTCACTGCTTTCAACCCCTTTTCCAGTGAACGCCTCTCCAAAGCACTCAGTGCGTCGTAAATTTGCCATGTAAACATTTTTAACTAAGGCATCGAACCTCACCTCAAATATTTTTCCATTAAATAGTGGGGGGTGGAAAATGCGAAAGAGAGAGAAAATTTATTTGTACACAAACACCTGAAAAAAGAAATTACTTCAACAAATCTTCTCTCTTTTAGACTTGCTTTTCTCTGAGTGCATTTTACGTGGTCCCCTAGAGAGAAAAAACAACATAAATTCCCTTTATCCCTTTTTTCCACTCCCCATCATATGCCACGGGTTTAGCGTTATGAAATGGCGTAAAAATGCCACACATGGAAATCATCGAAAGAGCGCATCAGTCGACACGTTTTTTTCCGCAGTTTTACAAAGAACTCACATACACTTGTTTCACCTCCCCCTCTCCCCTCGATGGATCCCCATAATTCATCCCCCACTTGAGAGATATTCTATGTGTTTATGTGTAATTTTGTATAAATAAATTTTCCACCATCCATATCCCGAATGCTTTTTATACAAATAAATGGCATCATATATCAAAAAAACAAACCCTGATGCCAAAACAGGGGGAGGGAGTTAATATTAGCGCGGACTCTTGTATTCTCTAACGCCAGAGCATCAACCATGAGGGTTTTTTTTCGGCAGAAGAGACAGCTGAAAGTATGTAATTTTTCTAACAGACGCGCTTCAATAAAATTCCACGAGCTTCTTTTAACTTTTACCACACGAGCTTCCATTTTTTAATACACACACAACACACATTAGGTCTTCTCCCTTCAAGAAAATTTTCAATTCTACCCATTTAATAGTGCTCTATAAGCACGAAGAAAAAAAGATGATTGAAGGAGTGAGTATCTTGTTACATGACTTGCTAAAATATATTTTTTCCTAAATTGGCATAAGCCTTTATTCACCAGAAATTTTCTCCGCAAAAAGCTCTTTGCAATTTGCTCTCTATCTGGCATACTTTCAAACAATCGACAGTCATTTTTCCAATTACCCACGCCAGACAAGTGTTCATATAATCCAGCAACATGACTGAAAAAAAATCCTATATGTTTTAATAATGAAATAATTCCTGCAACTTTTCACAATTCGAGGAGATGAATGGCAAAATTACAGTCCTATGAAAATTCCCGCCCTGTGGAAAAGTGCCAATTAACTGATGGGACAAAAAAACTCTATATGTTCCTCTTTTATTTTTTGCACCAGGCGAATTAAAGTATTAAATAATATATGACCTTTTTTACTAAATTTAAATTCCTCCCAAATCGGCAAGTCAATATCAACTTGTTTTTTGCAGGAAAATTCTCACCACTCATCCAAGACACAAGGACACTATCTCCCATATAACAGATTCTGTGTCCTGGCTAAACTTTCCACAGTTTTCCCCGATAGACACTTTCCACACAAAGTTATCCTGAAACAAATAAATTTTCCCAGCTTGTGGAAACCAGATGGCAGGACATGGTAGCTGAACATCATAAATCCAACATCACTTTAATATTAAAATTTAACAGAGAATTTCCCAAAAAGCTCTCCTGTGTGTGAAAATCACGCCAATGACCGCTGGAATTTTTGTCAACAATTAAAATACCTATTGCAATGGGATTTCGGGAATGTTTAATAGCCTCTTTCCATCACAATTTTCACCCCCTCCCCCCACTGAAGCGGAAAGGTGCCTCTTTTCCCGTCAAAAACTGCACTAAACCCCCCAAATTTACAACCCACCCGAATCGATTAGAGTCGTTAATCTAGATTAACCCACTCGCGTGGTATCATTAAACTAATCCTCCCCATGTTTTTCCAACACCCCCAACTTCTTCCACCCCCACAAATGGAGAGAAAACTGCAACACTGTGAAAAATCTATTTATGTCAGAAGCTTTCTTCTTGTTTGTCATATCGGAAAACACATCCCACCCACCCCCTAACCACCCCATCTTGGAATCCACTCTTTGGGGTGGAGAAAAATTAATGAAATGGAAATTACGAGACCATCATGTCGCTTTTTTTTTATTCTCTTTCTCTCACACCCACAATCCATCTCTCTCCCTTATACGCCGCCCATTTCTCGAAAGCAAATTAGAAAGGACAAAATGTATGGATAGAGTAAAGAAAGAAGAAGAAGAGAGAAAAAAGTCCACCCTCATGTTTACTTTCCGCCTTCACCCTGTCATCGAGAAAGTCTCAACACTTTTAAGATGAGAAGCTTCACGAATGAATGATACTCCTATCGTTCTCTCTCATCCCGGCCAAGATAAATCCGCCACTCCTCCAGGGAATAATTCACCAGAAAGAATATACATTCAAATCACACAGTACATTAATTATGCTAATTTTCTCAGGCACCCCCTTGATGTACGAAAAAAAAAACAGTTTATACTGCAGAGAAAAGAAATTCCCAGACTATATAGCTCTGAACACTTTGAACATTCCAAAGAATAAAGGGGTGTACCTGAATTGAAAAAAAAGAAAACACCGACAGACAGAATAAAGCTGGAATTGAGCAAAAAGGGAGTGAAATAAATGTTAGTTGAAGGACTAAAATAGCCTATAGACCATCACACAAAACCAAGCCACAATGTCTAAAAGTTAACCTTAGTTACAACTCGACGTCTAATTAGGCCGCATAATTTCTCATCAATTCAATGCTAAATTTCCTTGTGGTTTTCTTTAATTTTAATTAAATCTCACCAACTTCTGAACATCTCAAAATCACGCAACAAGACGCGACATGGATGTATCAAAAACTTTGTCTCTTCAGTAAACTCAAAAAGCACAAGTTCCAAAACATCATTGTTCTTTCCGCCCCATATATGACGAGTCCTCAAGGGTAAACTCTTTAAAAGACTCGCGAAAGGTTTGGTAATTTAGGTAGAAAGTCTTTTGAATTTAATCCTTTATCCCTGGATTAAACATATAGAATAGATTAAAGCTTAAGGTTAAGCTTGAAGCTTAAACTTTAAACCAGTATTAAGTTAGTTTCAAGCTTAAAATCAGCCAGCTTTAAAGCTTAAAGCCAGTCAAGCTTAAAGGCAGCTTTAAGTCAAAATTAAAGCTTCAAATGAGTTAAAGATTTAAGCTCCAAGTCAGCTTCAAGCTTTTAGAAAGTCTTAAGCCTTATGTCAGTTTTGAGCTTTAGCCCAACTTTAAGCTTCGATCAGACTTAAATTTTAAGACAGCTTTAAGTAAGTTTCAAGCTTTAAGGAAGATTTAAGCTTTACGCAAAACTTATAGCATAAAGAATTTTTTGTTTATTGATTTAGGATTGTTTTTGATAATGTAGATCCAGTTGAATCGGACTCTCGCTATAAGCTTTTGTACTACCGACCGGACGGACAAACGTTCGGACGAAAAAAATAATTTTGAACTTCTACTCTCTTGACATCCAGAAACTAGTAGGTAACTTCTCCATAAAATTTCCCAAAAATTTTAATTCATTTCAATCAACTTTCTTTTTCGTTCAATAACACAAGCTGTGAATTTTGAGCAACCCACCTTTCTTCTCTAACAACAAAGAGTAACAGCCTTTCTCTAGCAGTTGCTGCTGCGGAAAAGCAATATTTCTCCCCGAGAACATATTAACTCCCATCACGAAATTATGCTATTTATTTTACTTATTTATTCATTTGACGAAGACGTAAGGATAGAAAAATCACCACTGAAAGTGCAAACTTTGATTTTGATTTATGACTTTAAGGATTCATTATAGAAAACATTCGCACATTTCACAAGAGTGCGCGCTCCACCTTTCCAGACGCCACACCAGAAGAAGAAAATTGAAAAGTTAATATTTTCACAATTTAAACACATTCCCAGTCATACGGTTGGCAAACACCAATGGGATGTTACAAGTGGAATAAATCAAATAAATTATGAATTAGTAAGTAGCACACACCACCTTCATGATCCACATTTTCATTTCAGTGTTAACTTTTCAAGCTCTCCCCAAGCAGTGCGTTTTCCCAGAGAACAATACAATGAGGGCGAAAAGGTTGGGGCTTACATTGAATTGAAATTTAACAATTTATATATTTGGCATTTTGAGCCGCACTTCCTTCTCAAACATCAATGGCTCACACAGAGTGAATAATTGATTTTCGATTGGGTATAAACTTTCTCCAATTGCTTCATCTTACCATCCAGGAAGACAGAGAGAAACTTGACGAAATGTCGATATACCACCCCCAAGCTCCCCTAATAAGTTCCTATATATATGTATGTATTTGTCATGTTAAAATAAGAAAAAAATATGTCACTTACATCTGAGATTCTGACAGGAAACTCCATGTTCAATATCAATTCATCTCAATAATACAACTATTTGTCTAATTTCCACCCAACAACATACAATTACTTATCCCAGCCACTCATAAAGTATCTCTCTCCCCTCTTAGCCATTCGGCCCATCTTTCTCCCTTCCGTTTTAATTGTAACACAACAAAACACCCTTCTTCAGGCGCAACTATCACATAAATCAACCCCCTTGAGCTTAGAGATCCCTGACTACATCACACACACCTCAATCCAAAAACTCCCTCTAAGCACATCATCCAGGAAAACTTCACATCACATGAGAGGACAAGAAGAACTTTCCCAGGGATTTTTTCAAACACTTTCCAATAAAAGCTATACAACAACAAAAATTCCTACCATATAAAATCCGCTCGTGGTGTTAATTTAAACTTTGACTTACCAACTGAATGTTTTATAAAGTTTTCACTGATGTCAGAATGAGATAGAAATATAAAATTGAGTCAATTTTAACTTAATTGTAAAAGACTCTCTCTCTCTCTAAACCCCAAAATCCAATGATGAAACTTCCCTCTTGCTAAGCATTATCTATAAATATTTGAGTGTGTGATGCCTCCAAAACAAGTTGGTTATATAAGTTTGCCTCAATGGGATTTCGTCATTCATTTTGATTAACCAAAAAGTTTAGTTCCAACCAGCAAAATTTCACAGACAGATTGAACCTATCTCATGGGAGAAAGTTCTCAGCTTCATCTTCATGGATCAAGGTAAAAGGGGTCATACGTTGAAAAATGTTCAAGTCCCTCTCTCCCTCACTTTATGTGGGGGTGTCTTCCACTCAACAAACGATTCATCCACCTGAACACACCGACTTTTCAGCCCTGGTGCACCTTTCCTGCATCCCTAATAGCATTACCAGATACCCTATACCCACATTAAATAGTCAAATCCATACGCAAGGAGACACATTCATTTTCCCAGAGAGAGGAAAACTTCTCACTGTCTCTCTCTCCGTCTAACAAAGCAAATAGTTTGTAGACACACAAGATGAAATTTCAAAGTGGATGACTCTCAAAACAACCACACACTACTTTGATTAATTAACAGAAAATGTCATCTACACCCCCCCCCAATATCCCTATCTCTCTCTTTCTGAATATCCCCCAAATCAATATATTCCAACAGGAATCTCATGTGAGTACTTCCCAGGATGAGAGATCCTGCAGATTAGCACAATCGAGAGGTCTCTCGCCTAAGCAATTTCATCCATTAAAACAGATATACAATCACACATGGACGTGTACCAATTCAGGACTTCTATAGGGCCCTCTTGGGGGAAACTCTAAACAAGACTTCCAGGAGATTTACGTGCAAAGTTTTTCAATCACTAATCCCCACAAAGATTTAACAATATTATTTCAATTTCAAGTAAACCATAAACTTGAGAGGTTATTCAATGTAGTACTTTGAAATGATTTAAATCAATTAATCAAACACATTAAGAGTTAATATGAAAATTGTTTCAACTGTCAGGGTATTGGACACATTACTGAGTGTTGCACCAAAATCAAAAGTTTGCAAATGTTGTGCTTTTCACACAATCGTCCAAACTGTGTCATTTTAACCCAAAATTTAAAATCTTATCCTTCCTATCCTTCCTTAGTTAATACATCATAAATATAACTAATGAATAATGTATTAACTTTCATGTCCATGTCTTTCAACGGTTAACCTAATTTCACTAATTGTTTAGCCATATCTCAATGAAGGCCTCACATTCAATTCCCCAAATTCTATCATCGTTAACAAAGCCCCATCAATTATTCGCAGCTTTGTAATTTCGATCTAGTGTCAGCAACATGGGACAATTATTGAAATTAGCTCTCTTCCATCGAGATACAGGATTTCACTTTGACAAGCCTTTTACCCCCTTATATCGTCGTCTAAAGTGTTGTTTCACCTCTTCCTATCCACAACTCCCCGTCATTATAACCCTAAAACAGTATTCGCGCCTTTCAGCTGTGAAAAGCGCGAAGAGGAGGGATTAAAAATTGGCACTCTCCGCCACCGACTCATGGAAATCTCTCACACATTTTCACCGCCCGACAGAGGATCATTAAAATTTTATGCAGAATTTCCTGTTAGGCCTATAAAGCTCGCAACGAGAAAAAAAATATCACGAAAAGAGGAAGCGGAAAATCCAGCCTCTGTTGTGTAACCCAATTAATCACATTGAAGAACTTTTCCTTCCTTTTTTTTTCACTCGCCAACCCCCCAGAAAAATTCCATGGCGGCGGTGGCCTACAAAAGCTCACTCCACCAACCGCTAAACTATAAATAAGTTAGTAGAGCTCATCCCTTCCTGAAGTGCCAACAACAAAACATCCGTTTCCATTTATACTGACTTCCTATCACACATATTCCCTTCAAATACATCCAGAGGAGAAAATTTTGCACCCTCGCCTGCAAATAGGCTATCACAAAAGGCAGATAGAGGGTGTCGAGACGTACGCAGGAAAATACATTCAGACACCCCAACAAGTACACGCAAAGGAGAAAAGAATCAAGACTCGGAAGAAAAAAGATGACAAGGAGAGAAACTTATGATGGCTTCTGTGCATTGCTCTTCATAGCCCCCCACCCCCTTTAGACACTAACCCACAACATAAGAATAAAATATAGCACTTGCAAACAACAATCACATCACGTTAAAACATAAATTTATGCTCTAACAAAGTTGAGAAGACAAGAGGAATTGAAAGAAAAAGTGCACCAACAGAGCTTTTTTTCAAAGTCAAACATCAACCCCTATTTTCTCAACAATCCACTTTCTAGCAAAACATTTATCTACCACTTCTTTCTATTGTCTTCTACTTCTAAAAATGTTGCACAAACATTGAGATAAAATGTCACTTGAACAATTGGGACGATCGTGCAAAATAGAACAATATTTGCATGCATTTTTCACTCCTGCAACAATCAGTAGTGTGTCCAATTTTAGAACAATTCAAACAATTTCCACGTACGCCCTAAATGTGTTTTATTAATCGACCACGAATCAAGCTCCCACCCCTTCAACCAAATTTTCATCGTTTTTATCACTTACTCATCCCGAAACTTTACAAAACACAAATCCCGATTCAGCACTAGTTTTTCCGGAATGGTATGGGGGGCTTTATTTTATCGCAATTTAACTCCGAGATGGAAAGGAAGGGGATGAGGGGTATTGTAGCGTGAATAGCTTTTACGATAATTAGCAATTTCATCAAGATTTATGTATAGATTTAATTAAATATAAATTTCATACTCTCTCCACCAAAAGCTCAGCAACATAAATAATTCTGTGATAACACACTGGATGAATAAAAAACTGTCCAACTCGCAAATTTCCCAAATATTTTAATTAAAATCCAGTCACACTTTGTCCCTTTGTCATGCATGATTCATAACGCCAATAGATGAGTTATTATTGCAATTTCCGCATAGAGAAATTATTAAAACAGTTAGGAAACATCCTAAGGAATTCCCATAGGAAATCATACGGACACTTCCTTGGCAAATGTAAGAAAGTTCCACAATTCTCTCATTTGAAACTCGGAAAATCATGGCAAAATTCGTAAGAGAACAGAAGAATTATCCACGGAATTCCATAGGATTCTTCTTACAAGGCAATTATATTATGTATGAACTTATGAATTGATTGAAAGAAAGTGACAAAGTGAGAAAAATATAATTTTTATATAACCACTTGAGCACGTTCTCAGTATTATTTTTTCAAACATCTCTCATACCGATAAGACAGTAAAAATAACCACCATTTATAAGAGTTGTGGTTAGTTGGCAAAAATTGACAAAGAGAAACTTTTAATTAATTTCTCTTTTCTTTTAAATTCACTCACATCACTTCTCAGCATAACTTTTCACAAATTCCATTTCACATCAACTTTTTGTATAGCTTGAGAGAGAGAATGAGAAAATTTCACTGTCATGAAAATTCATCTCAAAGGAGTCATTCTTCTCCTCCTTCCCCGCCCTTGCAAACTCATGTAACCACCAATGTTGAGGACATTCTGCCTTTTCCAGTGATATTGCACACAAAAAAAAAGAGAAAAAGTTTGCGGAGAGAAAAGTTGAGGTTTTTGCATATTTCTCACAAATTTTTCCGTCTGGTGAAAAATATTATAAACCATTCTGTATATTTTTAACTTTTTGACTGTCCAACAGGGAAAATAGAGAGAAAATTGGTGAAATTAAAAAATATTACAAATGATAAACTTTTGCCATAATATGCTTAAGTGAAACAAAAGCGAAATCCCCAAGATGAATGCTCAGAACATCCCTCTATTCAGTTAAACTAATTTAAAAGCTACAATTTTTTTTTACCCACCAGCACACAATAAAATTTTTTTTTAATATTTTATTCTGTGCAAATGAGGATAAGGGAGGCGGGAAAATTAAGCTATTTTAAACTACAAAACATCCGTTTGGGAGGAAACAAAAAGCTTACCCACCCACCAGGGGCATCAATTCACACAGAGAGAGAAAATTTTATTCTGTATTTTATAATAACTGAATGAAAAATGTTGATAGCAGAAAAAAAGTAGGAGTATAACGAGTCTAACAAACAATTAAAATTCCGCACTTATTGGGGGATAAAAACGTTGTCATGGCGAAAAAAATATGCTCTTTTTTTTGCTGCCCCCCATAACACCCGTCCGCATATTCCACATACCAAACGCGCAATTGTTGTATATATCGGAAGGAATTTCCATCTCGACAATTTGTCCATTTGATATTACACGCTGATAGTATCAAATGTGTATCCCGTGTGGGACTAATTTTTTGTTTTACCAACTACATAAACAATATATGTATAATGTGTCCATTTCATCATGAAGTTAGTTAAATATTCACTCATATCTGATTAAAACCATAAATTTCATTTATTAATGCTTTACTGCTGGGCAAATTTTAAATATTTCATCAGGGACAGAGAACGAGGGTGAAAAAAAAACAACAGTCATGCACTCATCCGAAAAATAAAACACCAAGAGTTTTCAGTTTTAAATTGGAAAATGCATTTTCCATTCCCTATTTAATACAAACATCCCCCCCCAACTCCCAGTCTGATGGGAATGAGTTTAGACTAACGTTGGGGTGAATTAAAAAAAAGGAAAACCATACTATCAAACTCTCACTTTAATTATATTTTATGGTATGTAATAAAATTGGGTGCATTTTGGGCTTTTATGCAATAGTGGAGCTCCACTAACTGGGGAGAACCCAGAGTTTCCCAAATGAGATGAGGACTAATAACACCAAAGAGCACTAATGGTAATGGTTGAGGGTTTTTGTTGTGGTTAAATTAATAAACATCATATATAGTGTTATGCTCAACACATCTCTAATATGTGTACTAAACATCATACTCCTTATATACAAACAGATTCAACACTATCCCAAGTCCACAAAGTAGATACTCCCGGGTTGAGCAAACTCTCCCTTTAATGTTCTTGTTCTTCAAACACTTTCAACTTACATGTATATCCCAGGTTCTCGCAGGTGTTTGAGGGAAACCTTCACACACTCTATCTTGTCAATGCCCCCCTCCCCCAATAAACGACTGTCACACGAGAGGACACCGTACGTGGTGCACAGGAGGCAATGTAACAGCATGTAATAGGATTATCTATGGCCTATAAAATGAATTCTACAAAGATAAAATTTAATTCCATTCACTTGAGACGAGATACAACACACAATTTTGCCTATTATTAGTATTCCACGTGCAGAAGCTTCTCGCCATTTTCTCCCCGTCCCCCTCCCCCCAACGTATGCCAAATGAGAAGCTGAGAGCCAAAAAAGGGATATCTCAATGGCGGAATTATAATTTTAAATAGACATGTTTAACTCTACATGTTCCACCCATTTCTGACACGAGAAAAATTAATAATTCTATTAGACATTTTGCAGATTCAACAAGCTCTTTAGAGACAGCTAAAATATATTCACAAATTGTGAAATAATTATAATTATATCGCCTGGAGAACTTTAAACATTTGGATTGAGATCTTTTGATAAACATTTTTATGATACTTCATTAAAGATGGATCACATTTAAATCTAATTGAAGGTATGGTGGGTTTGGGACTCAAAATAAGAACTCAGATTTACAAACCCAAACCAAGTTCCAGAATTAGGTTTCCTATTGAAAACCAGGTTTAGCGAATCCGAACTAACTTAAAAATTAGGTTTTTGAATAAGAATTAGGTTTAGTAAACACGAATCTAGATTTCAAATTAGATTTTAGAATAAGAACATGATTAGGTAAACCCGAACTGAGTTTCTTAATTAGGTTTTCGAATAAGAACTCCTTTTAGTAAACCTTTTTTTAGAATAATTTAACTAAGGAATATACAAAAAAACCCAAAAAATATTTCCTCCAACGCCAGAGACGAATAAGAAAACCTAAAAATATCAACCCTTCGAGAAGAAATATTTCTTCTCACCCTTTACTCGCCCACAATCAACACCATTAAAGAATGTTGAACAAAAAAAAATAAATTGGGAAAATATCAGTTGAAAGAGGAGATGAGAGAAAATTCAATTGCACACCACTAAACTCTAATTTTCCACCCTTGTTTTCTAACCCCCCACAATCTTGCTCTGTTGCTCCTTCATTGGAGTCTTTGCGAGCACTTTGTGTCTCTCCTTTTCCTCCTTTTTTTCTCTCCTCATTCCCTCTTATTTGCTTGGGATGGTGTTTGGGTCTAGCAAATAAGTACAATTGCATTGGCACATTTTCCAATTCTCCCTCCATTCACATCTCATTGGAAAATTAACAGAGCGTAATTATTGGCTAGATGGAGGGGGGAGGGGGGTGGGGAGAAGAATGGAGACTGTTGGGATGAAAAGACTTCACCGTGAAATTGCAATATCAAGGAGAAATCGATTTTTCTCCATTCTGCTCATTTTGCCTCACACAATCGCATCATAAATGAGCATGCAGAGGGAAATTCTTCGAAAACCACCACCCACTAAAAAACAAAAGAGCGTGTGGTGTGATTATAGTGTGTACCCCAATTTACCCACCCCCACCTTTGTCAAGGGATGAACGACACCTGACTCTGGGGAATTTTCTATTATACTCATAGAAACGTAAATCGCGAGATATTTAGTGGAAAATTCTATATAGTCTGTAAATTTAACAAATTATTTAAAAGTTTATAGGAATAAATAAATGAATATTTTGGAGTTTATGAAATTTATTTTTTCCATCCGGCTATCTGTCCACTGAATAATCTTTCTAGCGAGACTTGCGGTTTGCAGTGAAGATATATATAAAAGTAGGAGCTAAATTATAATACAAGATGGCGTTATAGTCGACCTCTCACCATCACTCCGTCCGCCATTTTGAATAGTGTTAAAATATTATTTTTGAGATATCTCCGAATAAATTAAATAGGTTTTCTTGAAATTTTAATATGTTGTAGGCTGAGTCAAGATCTTTCCAAATAAGTATGACTTAAGTCTCTACATAAACCTGAACTTTAGTTAAACAGGTTTAAATCTTATGTTGCTCATAACTTTCGTTCTAATTGACCGATTTTGATTATGAAATCCTTTTTGAGCATTGGAAATTTACAGAAAACTTTCAGAAATATTTGAAACATTTATAAAATTTTGGAAATTTCCAGAAAAACCGTTCTCAATCTAGGATTATTTGTAGATTTTGTGGTCTGCTGCATAAAATCTTTTTTAGTGAATTTTATACATAAATTTCATAAAGGAAGATCCGCTTCTTACAACCAGAATTCCTCAGAACTTTCCAAATACAATTTCCACTTTAATCCACTGAAAAATATGGCAAAATTCCTACTTACTTTCCACATAAAAATAAAAACTATTTTATATGGTAACTTCAAACTGAAAACTCCTCATTATGAATTTACAAAATTCAATATTATACACCCTGAAAATGCCCTGAATAGAGAATCGCGTGGGTCGTCCAGTACATTTAGCTGAAAGCACCACTTGCCATTTGCCACCTATAAGCTCTTGGCAGAATTACTCGATATTCACGGCACTAACATGTGGAGGCGAGATGATGGTTTTCGAATAAATATGGAGAGCTAGGTCGGGTCACGTAAAGTGAAGGTAATAAATGTATTAAATCTCTCGGGAGAAAATAAACAACAACAAAAACCAACCAACATCTCTCCATATCTCTATGAAAGCACACAGGGAATAATTTTTCTCTTCCCCTTTTCCAATTCCCATCCCCATTCATATTTCACTCGGAAAAGCCTCAGAGAGGCGAAAAAAAAATAAAACAGCAGAGAATCTCTCAATTTGCACATAAAATTGATACTTTGTAGGTGTTGTATAGGTTATATACTTTGTGTTGATGGATAAAAAGGTCACTGAATATTTCATCATTATTGGCTGAACACAAGAGTTTTTCCATTGATAACGCACAACCGCCAAAATCAACCGCAAATGTCAATTCATCAATCACACAATTTAACACAATATTCAACACACAAATCCCTCCCGGAAAAATAAGCAATATATTTATTGGCAAAATGTAAAAGCACGAACAAAAATTACCATTTAATGACAATTTTCATCCCCTTCTCCCCTCCCTCTCTATATTGACGATATAAAAAGCCATTATCCGGAAATATTTTGCTTTTAATTTTTGTTTAACATGCCCTTTTTATATTCACTCATCATCTCAAAAAAAAACATAACAAAAATAGCAATTGAATTTATTCAATATTTGAGTGACTAAACAAATAAACAAGCTTCTTGGTGTCAGTAAAATTTATCCACTTATGCAATATCATATATACAATTTTCCATCTCTTAAAAAATATTTATTGTCGTCTGTTTTATCACATCCCCATACACTGGGTGAACACCAGCAAACTCCAAGAAAGTGATGCGACATCCGGAAGATGGGTCCGAGAGCAAATAAAGAGTGACATCAACCAAGGATAATACAGACAATCACATGAGGAAAAGAAAAAGATAAAAAAAAGTGTATGTGGCGTTGCGGGAAAGCAAAATCCCACTTCAACTTTTATCTCACTCACCAAAATAATAAAATTTACCAACATTTTGATACGCCAACAAACATCACACATCTCTAAGTTGCTGAAAGTCGTAGTGAGAGAAAAGTGAAAAAAACTTATTCTTCTTTTCAAACAGTTGTGCATAGAAATATTGAATCTAATAACGAATTTTTGAATAATCTAAATATTTTTCTTAATTTGATTCTTTGATTCAAATTTAAGAAGAAAATTTTTGATTTTACCAGCAAACTTTTCCCCAAAATTTATTTTTTACTAAAGTTTTTGTTAAAAAATGATTCAAAAGATGTTTTTCAGAAATTGTTTTGAGTTTCTCAAGTTTCACGAAACAAATTGTTGGATTTCAAGAGATTTGCGAAGCAATTTTTGAGTTTTTTCGGATTTCGCGAAGCAATTTTTTGGTTTCTCGTGTTTCATGATTCATTTTTTGGGTTTTTCAAGTTTCACAATGAAAATTTTTGAATTTTTCGGGTTTCGCGATCCAATTTTTGGGTTTTTCAGGTTTTGCGATGCAAATTTTGGGTTTTTTCGGATTTCCTGAAGCAATTTTTGAGTTTCTCAAGTTTTACGAAGCAATTTTTTGGTTTCTTGAGATTCACGATGCAAGCTTTGAGTTTTCTCGGATTTCGGAAAGCAATTTTTGGTTTTCGCAAAGTAAATTTTTAAGTTTCTCGTGTTTCACGATGCAAGATATCTCTCTGTTTTTAACAATAATCCTTATGTACCAATTTTTCTTCCACCAACTGTATATAAGTTACATAAAACCAAAGAGCAAAAAAAAGTTACTCTCTCCTTTTATTATTTATCTGACGCCAGAACAGCAGCGATTTCTCACCAGCCACCCAAAAAAAATCCTTCTTCTTCACTCAAATCGCCATCTCCCAGCGTAAATCTTCTCATCCATGAGGAAAATCTTCCACCGGTGAAAACTGAGAGAGATTGAATTGACGTTGCAGAATCAGAAGGATCTTCCACATACATCAAATATCCCACCACTTTCGCATTTATCATCTCTCCCCGCGCTAAGAAATATATTTCACCGGGCGAACAAAATTGAAATTGAAATAAAACGGAAATAGAAATTTTCAAGTATTTCTCCGCTATATAAAGATATGTGAATTTCTGTGATTGTATCTCATGGGAGGAAGGCACGCTATTTAGCGAATAGGGGGGAGGGGGAGCGTAGAACCTGTCACACTCTCTTTTCACTTCCATCCACAGACAGAATGCCTTTTCATTTTCGTGCGCTGAGTATTAAACTTTCTTGTTTACCTCAACGATGAGAGTTGAATTGTTGGAAAATTTCCACTTAAAGTGAAGCCGCGACAGAGAGAGAGAGAGCCTCTTTTCGTGTTTCAACCCTCAACAAGTTCCTCAACCCTCTGGGCAACACCTTCCCCATCCTTTTGCTAAAAATCTCCCCTCCTTGTGCAATTTCTCATGTAAGAGTGCGGAAAATTCTCCATCAAACAATATTTTCTGCGCCACCAGCACAAGTGAAAATAGTTTAATTAAACTATTTACAAATTCAACTAAACACGTCGCCAAGCCATCGTGCTCAATTTAATCAACGCAAGCAAAGAATTTCCACCACAAACACACAAACACCTCCCCAACACCCCCTTAGAGGTTTTGATATTTCCGCGAACATCAAACAATTACGAGTGAGGATGACGTGAAGGTGGAAAATGCAGAAAAGCAACAAATATAACCAACAGGTTAAAAATTTCAATACAATTTGCACATTTCTCCCAGGGAAAGAAGGAAATTGGAGCGAAATGTTAGATTTTGAAATATTTCATTGATTTCGTGTAAGCATTCCTGTAAAAATCACATGTCCTATGACAAATCCCACGA
>CAKKOB020001320.1:10639-24018 GCA_918844115.2 Phlebotomus perniciosus | reverse complement strand
TTTGAGGTATTCGCCTTAATTGCTTTCGTCATTTTCTCCTCCACAAATTGAAATACATCTTCCTTTGGGGCGCGCTCGACGTATCGCAAAGAACGTGGAAAGATGTTTATTTTATCTGTTTTTATACGGAATAAAAACTTCACGCCAGCAGTGTTTGAAAAAAACGCCTCTACGTTGAAAACAATGACATTCCTTCCCGTTTCTCCGCGTAAAAAGAGATTTTTTGAAAAGTCATACTTAATTGAACGCTATAAAAGCATTTCTTTTTCACTAGAGAAATAGTATTTTAATTAACATTTTTTTGTGTCTTGCAGGGACTCTATTTTTGGGTTTTATAGATTTTATTTTGGCTAAAAAATGCTTGAATTTATACTCAAGTAGTCTAAATTTAAATTCCATTCTAGAATAGATTTTAGAACTCAAATAGATTCTAAATGATTTCAAATGGCCTTTATTAAGCAAATTTGAACTGTTTTATTGTCAAATGCTCTTTTCTATCCAAAAGAAGTTGTTTTTTAAATCATATGTAACAATGTTAAGTAACGCCATTTTATAGCAAATCCACGCTATAAAAATCCGCGATTTGTATTTTTTAGTCCCTTTTGATTGGCAAGAAATCCATTTTTTCGAAAAAAAAAGAATACATTTCTTGATTAAATGTGAATAGAGTATCTTTTGATAAAATTAATTGTTTTCAAGTGACGCCATTTTATGGTAAACCGACGCTTTTTCAGGTTATTGGCATTTATTGATGGTTTGCAATTTTACTAAAACCAAAGAGGCGTCATTTGACCACATTTTCCCATAAATTAGCCCATTTAGTCTTAAACCTCTTAAACCTTTTTAAACGTTTGTCAGAGCATCGATACGCCTTTAATCGATCATAAATCACGCCATTTTTTTGAGGTAACATTTTGGCAATTCAAATGGCTTAGTTTATAAACGTTTTACTATTCCATTTGGTGTTTTCTGATCAATTTATTCACCTCACAATTTATACCTCATTTCCAGTAAAACAAATAAATAAAAATAGCTTTGAAATGCCCAAAAAATCCACTAAATTTTTTTACATGATTTTCAAGATGTCAGCAATTGTGTCGCTTGGGTAATTTATAAAAAAAAATCGTTTTCTCATCAGAATAACATTTTTTTCTCAAACTTCAGTTACGGTTTTATTTTCTTAGCCTCTGAAACGGTGTTGTTACGCAAATTCTCTTGCCAATTTGTACTTTTTATTCAATGTGAAATTTCTCGATGACTTCCAACTCATTAAGTGCGTGTCAAATGCTGAAAAACCCACATTTTCTAATTTTCTCGCAACTTCCTGCCATTTTTTTCTCACACAGAATTCCAAGTCGAAGTTTTTCACTTAAATCTAAGCACGGATTCACATAATTATCCGTGTTATTTGTATTTCTTTCTTTTTATATCTTTTTCCTGATATTGCACTAAAAGTGGAGAGAGGTTAATAAATAAGGAAAAAATAAACATAAAAAATAAAACAACGTGCAGAGCCTCATTCTACGACGCAAAACAGAAAGACCTCAAGAAATTGTTTCCAATCAATTGAAATGGTGATAAGGTATGAATTAATTGAGATGTTATGTACATATTGTTTGGGTCAAACCTCAGCAGAGCGTCTCGTGCGATCGTTTGTTGGAGAAAAGATGTAGAAAAAAAAATCTCCACTATATGCGGCTTTTCAGGGCACAACCAGAGCGCCTTTATGTAGTGACTTTTGTTGGACTGTTTATATATATACATATTGGAGGAGGTTGATACATAATGTAAAATTAAATTTAGCACAAACTGTATGACGGTGAATTGAATTCATTCATTACGTGTTGACATACAACGACATTTTCACTCCAACTGTCCCGCTTAAATTGACACACAGAAGAGCGACACGAACGAGCAACTCTGCGGGTTTTCTGTATAGCTCTCTCTATAATATTTTCAAATCATCTAACACTCTATGTGTGGAATTTACTATGAGGGCCGCGCCACTATATTATAGATACACATGGCCAATGTAAATAGCAAATATACTACATGATGTATAATTAGCCAGCAATGTCCAATTGGGACAGGTATTTATAAATTCAGAAGCTTCAACTTAACACCTTGCATACCCCACCATTCTCTATACCCTAATTACTTCCATTTGTCAACTTCGCTTTCACGCTTTTTTCTCCATTTCTTCGCGATTTTAGAGCTGTGATTCTTTCACATTCACATCTTTAAAGATCAAGTGGTAATCAAAACTTCTTAGAAATCGATGAGAAAAACCGCCATTTTGAAAACTTTTCGCATATATAGACGTGAAAGTCCAATACCAAAAACTTTTGGAGTTGGATTTGTTTAAGCTGTCCCAAATTTTCGCCGAACACGAAGCGAACGTTTTTAAAGACCTTTTGACAATAACTTAACCTAACATTTTCATTCGTGTAGAAATCATTCATTTTCATTCACTTTTCGGGAGTTCGGGATCGAGTGCAGTTTCGATTGTGACGAAAATTACTTCTCCTGCTCACCTCCTATTATTCCAGACGAAGATAATATCTAATTACATTATTTTTTTCATTTCACGGGCTCACAGCCGACTCGATTATTTTCCAATCTAAACCGGCAGCACATAAACGTATCGGATTTGTTTGAATTTTTGGGAAATGTTTAGTTCAATCTAAGCTGCGCATATAAATACAGCCACTGAGAGGTTATATGATTGCAAAACTCATGTTGAAGATGAAGAGACGAAGATCCAAATTCCGTAAAAGGGTAGGGTATTCAAGTATCGGGATTTGAAGAAGCTCTGTTTCACTTCTTCCAATTTTCCTCGTCAATTTCGCCAAAATGTGTCTCAGAAAAGGTATAATTTCTTTAAACAGCAAACCCCGACTAAAAATGTGAGGTTAAGTGACTTGTCAAACTTTCGCTTCAGGCGCGGCGAAATTTTGGGACAATAAATTCGTTAAAATTTAAACAAATCTAAGCTTGTAGCCATTCGCCAAAGTTCGTTAAAAACCGCGTCACATTCCGAGGAGACCGCCATAAAAGAATCACAGCTCTTATAAGCCTCGCTCTCAAGTGACTTAACTTTGCTCTTTTCTCTTTTCCCCAACCTTTCTTCTCGCCACTCTGTCCCAAATTACAATACAATAGCCAATAATTTAGTGATTATGTACAAACTCTCGACTGCATTCTAAATTAACATTAAAGTTTTCTTCACTCGCTATACAGTGCTCGAAAAAAAGGTTCATCTGATACCAAAGGTTCATTTTACACTTAATTACTGAGGTCTGTGTGATTATATATCATTTTTTTGTTTTTTTTTTTTGTATTCAATAAATACATTCTATATTGTTCTACATTTTCCATTAAAAACTACTTTATCATGTTTCATTGTTTTTTTGTTTTTTTTTGTATTATCAATTTGCCGAAACATTAGAATCTTGTGTTAACTACTAATATCCAAAGGATTGATTGCAATATCAAGAAAACTCTAAGAGTATATAGGTATCTAGAATAGACTGGATAGGGATCTAATTCAGTTTGGTTATCTTAGTAGATGTATCCCCAGCTGCAGCTCTTAGGGTAGCAGCAACTTGCTCAATTGTATTTTTCTTAGTACTCACCAAACTCTCCGTAGTCTCCACCTTCGTCACTTGCTTGTGACTCACAATAGGAGTCTTGGTGCTGACAACGGAATCCGGTGTTGTGCTTAAGAACGTCACCTTTGCTTTCTCCCCGCCATCTTTTGGCTTCTCCAACGAAGCATTGACAACGGAATTGGTCACTGAGGTAGATTGGGAAGTCCCAACTGTTTTAGCTGGCTTGCTCTCAGGCACAGGTAGAACCTGATTCCGAAAAGCCAGAGCCGATGGGTTGGGAATACTCCGAACTGAGGGATTCTGCTGACGCATCACGGCTGTAGTGTTAGGAGGTCTAACCTTGCTGATCTCATTTAGCTTCGGTACGGGAAGTTGACAAGGCTTGGTTGTCCCCACCTTGTTATCCTTGGCTTCACTTTCAGTCACTTTCGGCTTGCCCTGTTGACTTGACTCCGTTGCACTAAGCGCTGTTGGACTCTTCTCCACGCTTGGACTTCTGCTGGACTTCCCGGACAAATCAAGGGCTCCGATGTTGTCACAAACCGGCGGTTCCTTAGCATTTGCCGCTGCTATGTTCAACGGTGGAACCTTGTTGTTGTTGATCGACAGCGACGAGGTAGTCACTGGAGAGGTCGGGGTTGTTTTCGTTGTGAGAGTCTGACTGGCTGATTTCTTGATCTTAACAAGTGGAATTGTAGCCGGAGGTGGTCTTGTTGTCTTCTGACTGGGCGTCTTCTGTTGATCAATAGCCGGTGTATTGGAGTTGATCCTCACAATCTCCACCGCAGGTCTCTTGTCGTTGATCAGGGACGCCGCTGCCACTTGAACATCACTCATCTTAGTCACACTGATAGATGACGGTGGCAGTAGCATGGGCAGAGGCTTCTTCACGTTGTTCTCATGGGTGTACGTAGCGCCCATGGAAGACGTGTAGTAGGGCACTTTGTCCGGGGACTTTGGCGGTGATGGATTTGCCGGAGTTGAATTGGTACGATTGAGAGTTGGAACAGATGCCTGACTCCTCGGTTGCGGCTCCTCGACGCGTGATTGCTTAGCAGTCACGGGACAAGTGTCCAAACTCGATGATCGCTTCAATACGCTAACCAAGGGTTTTGTACTCGTTGAGGTGAAGGTGGACGTCTTTGGTGGAGGAAAGGGTCTTGGCATTGGCACAGGATAGGATGGAAAGGACGCAGGACGAGCGTTGTAGGTCTGCGGCGACATCAGCATGTTGAATCTATTCCCACGATCTGCCTTCGGGGACAAGAGCCCGGGATAAGCCTTTGAAGTTGGAGGTTTCGCTTGAATTGGTGCTTTGGAATTGGTCTGCACATTTGCCTTGGGACTGTGCGGTGGACTTGGCTTGGTCATTTGTGGGGGGCTACTGGGCTTCTGTGGCGGAGTCTTTGGGGGACTCCTAATGGGGGGAGTCTTGGTCTGATTCTGCGGCAAATACGGCAGTTGCGGTATATCAACGCTCATTCGTCGAACAAGCGATGATATCGCCATCGATTGTTCCGACAAGGTACGATTGAGAGCCGTATTGACAGAAGAGTGAGACTTGTGTCTCACCTTCCTCATCTCAGCCACAGTATCTTTAGACGACGCCCTGTCAGGCATCGGAAGTGGGATAGTGATCTTAGGCACTTCCCCAATTCCGTTTGTCTTCTTTTCATTCTTAACTGGTTTGTTGTTGGTAAACTTGAGTTTGAGTTTGATGGGCTCCTTTTCATTGGGAATCATTTCGGCATGAAGCTTTGGACGCTTCTCACTTGGTTCCTTTGAATGCTTCATCTTCTTGCGTTTTTTCTCCTTAAATGGCGGAATCATGACATCCGGTTTAGCTTTCCTAGCTTCCAAGTCCGAAACCGGTAGGAGACCTATGTTCTTAACATACTCATACTTATTGGGACTTGTCTCTTCAATTTCCATCCTAGGGGGCGCTGGAGGGGACTTGTCTGCCTTTGGCAGAGTTATTTTGGTCTTTAAATTTGTCAAATCAACTTTAAGTGTTGGCAAATTGGGATGCTGCTTTGTACCATTCTCCATCTCATGTGACTTCTTGTTCCTATTGATGTAGCACTTTTTTGTGTTGCTCTTTGAGCACGACAACTCATCCGGACTATCATCATCAACACTCTTCCTCTTACCACTCACGGTGGATGGAGTCTTCTTGTGCTTAGTGTTCTCCTCCTTGACGGAGGGCTTCGCGCTCGACTGAGCATGGTTTTTGGCCTTTGACTTGGACGTGGTGTCTGGAACGATGGTCGGTAGCTTAACATCACCAAATTCACTATCATTGCTCCGCAGTCGCTTAAAGTCATTCACCTGTGCGGATTCAATCTTGAACTTGGGCTTAGCATTGATCATCTCACTCTTGGGAGTGATCATTGTGAGTTTCACCGTTTTAACACCATCCTCCAATTTCATCTTCTCGATACGCACATTTGGCAAATTGTCCCGAATCGGCACACTGGCCGCGGCTCCACCGCGCCTCGCAATTGAATTATACTGCGGACTCTCACACTTCACCGCCGTCTCATCCACAAACTCAAACTCATCCCGCGTCTTTGTCTCAGTGGTTGCCAGAAAGGTCTTCACAACACCACCACTCGAGATCTCTTTGCCCTTCCTCTCCACATTCAACTTCTCAGCCTTCACTTCCTTCTTCTCATCCGCCTTCGTCATATAATTTCTATTTTTATCTGTTGTCCCACTCTTCTCTGGTGTTTGCATAAAAATACGATAGTAAAATCGCATTGGGGCCACCTGCAGGGTTTATATGTTTATATCTAATTAGAATAGAACAAGAATATCGCCCCGAGGAAGCATCGCAAACCCATTAATTCCCTCGTCATAATGGAAAACTATTAAAGTTATCCCCCCTCCCCCCTTAAAATCGAATCCAGAGAAATCACAATTTGCATACAGAGTGAGCCATTTTAAGTGATAGAAAAACGCTTAGAGATATTAAAAATTAATTGAAAGAATAGATATTCATTTCATCAAATTAATTTTTGAAAATCCAATAAAGACTTTTAAATAAAAATTTAATTATTAACGTTTTAATATGTGAAATGTAAGAAGAAATTTACAAGTGTTCTAGGAGAAAACTTGCTTCATTTTGGATAATATTCTAGGAGAAATTTCGTTAAGTTTCTAAGTATAAAACTTTTTGAAAATTCGACAAAGAATCACATAGAAATTTTATCAAAGTTTCTTCTAAAACATTCGTGAAATTTTCCTCCTATTTGTTGAGAGAAATTTGAGAAGAGATTTGCTGATATTTCAAGGGAAATTTTGCTTATCTTCTAGGAGAAACTTTGTTACATTTTCGGCAAAATTTCTTATATTAAATTTCTGGAAGAAATTTCTGGAAATTTCTATGAATTTTTTTCATAATTTGTAAACGAAATTGCATTGAATTATTTGGAGAATTATTTAGCAAAATTATTCAGGTAAAATATTATTCAATTCCACTAAAAAACTTTCTCTAAATATCCTTTGAAAAAATAGTTGGAGTTACCATTAAAATTTTTGACACTGAAAAAGGCTCATTCTGTCTGAAAATCCTTGAAAATATTTCACCAGCTCGACTCTCTAGTCTCATGAAAAAATAAATATTCACTCCACCGACTGACAAAGTGTAAACACACTGGCCAGAAAGAATTCCCCAAAACCCATGAAATAGAGACCATCAGCAAAAAAAAAGTCTCTGTGGGTGGAGAGAAATGGTCAGAATTCTTTGAGCGCGCTCTTTCACCCGCAAAAAATTCAAGTCATGCCTCTGCCGAAAAAGCGGTCAAAAGGCAAGAAAAAGTGGCTAAAAGTAACTTTAATTCAACACAAAAACAACACTCACCCTCATCCAGTTATAGCAATACGCCACGTCCATCAGACTAAAGTCCCGCGGTAGAATCTCATCCTCATAGATGATCTCTACAATCATTGTGTTGGGATTGAGGTCGAATTTGGTGGTTATGAACCTCTGCAGATGCCACACTGTCACCGCTGCTGGACACTGAAGGTATCTGATTGGCGGAATGGAGGATTTTTGGCTACTAACAGACGCCACAGCTTCCGGATGATACTCCATAGACAAGCTAATTAGAGAAATTCGTTAACTTTTTCAAATCCTTCTCGAGCCAAAAAAATCTCCCAAAATTACCTGATTGGCTCTTCTGGATGAAAGAAATCCGCACCATCGGAGTGATCAGACTCACTCCTGTTGGTGATGTTGTGATTAATGTCATCATCTTGAGAGATCTTCCCCTCAGGAATACCCACAAGTCCACTGAATCTCCTCCGCCCGGCGCATAATTTTCCCGCCAAGGCGCCTCCATGAAATTCAGCCACTCGCTGACATTCAGTGTGATAGAGGCCCGGCACGAGTTTATAGATTAGCGTCTGGAGGATTCTGTCCGGCCGCAAACTGGCCACAGTCACGGGTTTCAGGGAGCACGTGGGACAGAGATTACGCTTCTCCAGGTGCTTAAGAATGCACGAGCGACAGACTGCAAAAATTGGCGAATGCAAAAAATGTGCAACAAAATCCCAATGAAAGGGAGGAAATAATTGGTAGGGAATTATTTTTTTGACCAATATTTAAAAATATGGGTTAGTTTCTAGATTCTAGAAGAAACTTCTCTAAATTTCTAGAAAGAATGTCTTCAAATTTGTATAGAAATATCACTAAATATCTATGAGAAAGTTTCCAAAATTTCCAGGAAGGATTTTCGAAAACATCTGGTATAGATAAATTTTGCTAAATTTATGGGAGACTGTTTTCTAAACCTTAACTGAAGAAATTTAGGAAAAATAAAGCAAATTTTTTTGGAGGAATTTCGTTAAAAATATTGGAAAAAATTACTAAATTTTACGATGAAATTCTGAATAATTTTTACAAAGAAATTACTCTAAATTTCAAAGAGAAATGAGTTTAAAATTCTACCCAAAATATGGGTGGATATCCACGGAAAACTTTAATTTCATTTCTAGAAATAAATTCGATAAAATTAATTCTAGAAATATTCGCAAATATTTGCAAAAATTCTCAATTATTCACAAAAATCGCGAAAACTCACAAGAAAATTTTACTAGGTTAATGAGAATTATTACCTAAACTTTAAATGCTTATATTTATAACGTTTTGTCATTAATTCCGCGTCTTTTAAAATCTTAATTTCCTAATCATAATATTCGCAATATTCGCTAATATTTCCGCTCTATTCGCCATTTATTTCTCCCCTATATTCCCATCATTCAACTCACATGTGTGCAGACAGTCGGTGATTGTGGTAGCCTCTATGATGTATCCCTGACAGACTGAACAGGTGATTAAGCCGTAAAAGTCCCTCACTTTGTGGCGAGAACTCGTCGAGCCAACGTCGTCCGTCATAGCTTTTGTGGCTTTTGATGCCTTTTGAGGCTGCAAAGAATGAGAGAAATCTATCGATTTGCCATATTCCCTCCTTTTTCCGCCATAAATTTAAATAGAGCAATTTCTTCAAACACTTTTTGAAGAAAAACCTCATTTAAGTGATGGACAGATTGAAGTCACATTAGACGCCTAAGAAGATGGATTAACTTCTTGATGAGTCATGATCTCTCTTATGAAATCCCCTCCCATGATTGGTCGATGGTAATAGCGTGTCAAAGATGATTTGTTGGTGCTTCTGGTTGACTTTCTTATGTGAGAAATCAATTTTAAAATAACTGTCATATCGATTAACCGCGCAAAAATAATTACTTTCTCCCCGATAAGGAAAATAATTGATGAAATTAAAAAATAATCCGTGTTTTTACATTTTTATGAGGCAAAATTAATCTCACTTTGTTTATCAAATCCACTTAAGTTCCTCCCAGGTGTTTTTCAATTAGGTAGATATAATATAATTGGAAAGTCATGAATCAAATACCTTCATTTAATCTATTGTTAATCTCTCAATAAATACCGCGGATTTCTTCGTGCATTTTTGGGGAAAAGTTTTGTTGAATTTTAAAGAGAAATTTCTTCCAGAATATTGCAGAAAAAATTATATTTCTCCTTAATGCAAGAAAATCTTAACAAGCATTTTTAAACGTGTGCCCGATGCAATTTTTAATAGCTAAATTATAACGATAAATTACCACGAAAGAGATAACTTTAACAACATTGAGACGTTCTATTAAAATGCAAATCACAGGTGATATTTTTTTATGCGCAGCAAATATTGCTCGTTCATATTTTAATACTCTCTCAAATAAATTAACATTTCTGGCTGATGCTTAAAAACATTCCTTATTTGATCAGCTTGGACTTTTGTTTGGATATTTTTTTGCACATCTGAAAGGTGCTTTTGTGAGACTGTATAACGTGTTTGAATGCCGCATGAAATCACCATTAGAAAGGTATTCAAACATAATCTTGAATAGGTGGGTGATTAGAACAGGAGGAACTAACTAAAATGTCATAAGCGTTCAATGATATTGATAAGAAATTTATAGTTTTTTCGAGGTAAGACGAATGGAAAGGTAAACAAATTCAAGGAAGAGTAAAATAGAGACTGTTTCTCAAACTTTATAAACTTCCTGATCTGTCATGGAGCATTTTGCAAATTTAATTTAAGAAATATTTATACAAATTTATTGGTAATGAATATTGTCAAGAAATATTGAAAGAGACTCTCTTATATCGCTGTCAGTTGACAATAGTTCATTCAACAATTTCTTATGGTTGAAAGCTATTTAATGGCATTTTCCAGTGGAAATTCATCAAATTTACACTCAAATCCTGTTTGTTCTGCATTATTAAAGAATCTGTAAAAGGAATTTTCCGGAAAAACTCACTATTAGTGCGGAAAATGCCGTTCAACCGAATCAGGCGATTAATCACTTATTTAAAGTAGATACTTGAACTTCTGTTGAACGGCATTTTCCGCACTAATATTGAGTTTTTCCGGAAAATTCCTTCTACAGATTCTTCAGTATAAAAAACAGACAGGATATGAGTGGAAATTTGATGATTTTCCACTGGAAAATGCCATTAAATAGCTTCTCAACAGTAAGAAATTGTTAACTGAACTGTTGACGTCTGACAACACCATTAAAGTTGAAATATCAACTTCTGAATAAATGGACCGGTCGATAGTAGTTTCATGGTCGATACATACTGCGTTTACCTTAACTCACTAGCGCTTTCTGTATCTTCAGTAAACTTTGTAAAAATTATTAATCAATTTTACTAAAATTTAAAAAAAAATTGATTAGCTTCTAGGTTAATTCCTGCGAAGTTCAGTAATTTTTCAAAAGCTTCTTAACAAAAAGTTCCAAGTTGTTAAAAAAAATCTTTTAAGCTTCTAAAGAAAAAAAGAAAGATTTTGAATAAATTTATTAAAGGTTCCTCACATTATGTTGAGATTTTAAAAGCATTCTAAGCCTTCAAAAATACTGTAGAACTCATGTAAATATTTTCAAAATATTCTATTTTTTCTTTTTTGAAAAAGCTATAAATTTTGTAAAACTTTTCTCAATACTTTATTACAAAATTTTAATCCATTTCCAATTAATATTCCATAAAACACAATTCACATTTCTAAATTTCAAACACTTGAATGACGTCTCGAATTAATTTGTCATGACTATTTCATCAAAACCAAACACCAACCCCCCATAATACATTTTACAATCCATCATTTGCACAGAAAACAAACACGCCCACGGCCCATAAGCCAAAGAGACCAAAATAGCTTAACGTCAGCAATAAAATGGGTTCATAAAGCGTCAGTTAAATGTGAATTTCACTTTATAGTTGGGTGCAAATTTCTTTATGTTGGGAACAATTCCTAATCATCCCTCTTTCAATTATATCCTTCCATACATTGTAAAATTGCGCGATATCGCATAATGAGGAAGTATAAAACTCCCTGTACTTGGATGATCCTTGACACACCAAAAAAATCGATATCAAGCACCGCATCACGCTTCCGGGCATGTTCATTAATTATTCAGGAGAATAAAAAGACCACATGGAATTTGTCAGGCTCCCAAGTGTTAAACCACATAGCAAGAGCACGTGGAGTTTGCAAAATTGCGCACCTCAATCTCGCAACAAATGGAAAGTGTTGGGTTCATTAGGCGATTAGTAGCAATTAAAATCAATTTCATGAGTCGTTAAATATTGACTCTCGCGCGCCACACACTGTAAACAATTTGAGCCACCGCGTTGGGAGCTTTAGTTGTTGGGTATATAAATTAATTCGCACTTGTATGCAAAACACCTTCCTGCGCGGAGCCCCCCTAAAAAAAAGTCATCACCCATCCAAGAGAGCATTTGTAGTCCGCGTGATACACTTTTCAGCATCAAACCATCAATCCCCCTTGAGTTGCGCTCGCTCGCCTCTTCCTCTTCCTCATACCCGGAGTACCCATGTGACGGTGGCATCAAATTTAATCTTCCCACACCATCGCAATTCTTCGCTTACAATTGAGGCGGGAGATTGCGCAAAGGCGTCTCTCCCTCATTCCCATTCCTCGACTCTTTTTTCTGTGCGCCTCACTAAAGTGACGAGCACACAACTAGCGCCCCAGCAACAGTGAAATGGTCCGCTTTATGGAGATGGGGGTATAAAAATATTTTAAAGGAATTTCTGCCAGAATGAGAACTTTAGGGGTGCATCAGCAGTGATTTGCGTCAATACTCGTTGAATAAACATATCGGAATACCTTATATTACTTTTTTTCTACTTCATAGAGGAGTTGTTTGCAAAACACGTGATATATGTGTACATATATCACGTGGTTGTAACATGTGCTTTGCGTTTTTTGCGCAGCAGAAATGAGGTGAAATAAAAATGTGCGAAAGAAATGGAAATTGCCAAAAAATGACGTGGGAATTTCGGAGTTCTTAATTGCAATCTTGAATTTTCCAGTATGAATTTCATACTGGAAAATTCTTCAGAATTTTGAGGAGGAATGTTAGAGGATTACAGTGAAATCTTTTAGAATATTCCAAATGGAATATTTTAGCATTTCCAGCTGGAATATCATAGGACTTTTAATAGGAATCTTATGAATTTTCAAATGGGATACACATAGAACTTTCCATTATTGGGAAAATTAATGAGTTACCATTAGGAATCTTATAGAGAGTTTTCATTGAGAATCTTATGGAGTTTCCATTGGGAATCTCATTCCGTTAGGAATGTCGTAGAACTTTCCATTGGGAAAATTATAGTTTCCATTGGAATTATTATATAGTTTCAAATGAGAATCTTAAACAGTTTTCATTGGGAATTTCATAGAACTTTTCATTGGGATGCTCATTGAGTTTCTATTGGGAAATTCACATCAGTTTTCCATGGGAATTTTAAAGAGTTTCCATTGGGAATCTTAAGGAGTTCCCATTGGAAAACTTATAATTTACATCAGGAATATAAAAGTATCAAATGGAAATCTCTTTTGGAACCCTAACTAAATAATCAGTTATACCTACCTAATCTATTTTCTACAACTCTTTTATCTGTGTTTTTTTGAAAACATAAAAACCCCATTACCTATTATATCTATATAATTTCTGCATTCAGTATTCCGCTGCAATTAATTTGCCTAATCCTGTGTGAGCTCTACAACAGCATAAAGCAACATCGCGTAGGGGAAAGCCTTGATAGATGGAACACCCCACGACATGGAACATTGCATTTTTTACCTATTATCCCTTTATGAATTTGGCCTATGACAATATATTTTAATATTTAGTCATAAGCCTCTTATTTCCTGCAAAAAGGAGGG
>CAKKOB020001320.1:0-10539 GCA_918844115.2 Phlebotomus perniciosus | reverse complement strand
GAAATAGATATTTTAAATTGATTTTTATGCCCTTTTTTTAGAACGTTTTTTATTCTCTCAGAAATTTTCCACAAGTAATTGTTTTAATAATTGTTTCAGTTGATTCCTTGATTTTTTATGAATTTTACTAAAATGCGCCAACACCGTGACTTGATAATGACGAAAAAATCACCTTATTATTTTCTGCTAGGGAGGTGTTGAAAATATCTTTAAAAAATAGTGAAAAAAAATTAAAATCCTATAAATAAATTTTTAAATCTTTTAAAAAAAAATTAAAAGAAAATTTCCTAACCAACAAAATCAAAAACAGAAATAAAACTAATCCCCGTAACGCAACCATTAGCTGTGATTACCAGCAAAGCCTCAACATCAAGAGATGCTTCAAAACGCCTATCCAATACATCTTGCGATCTCTCAATATACATTTTGCTTGCGACGCAAGAAAATTGATAATTAAGCAAAGACAGAGATAGAAAATCACGCGAAATCGACAACAGAGAAGAACAAATAAATAAAAACACAATTTTCCAAGTAATTCCAAAAACAGTTGATCGCAAAACTGCCTTCCATATAGAGAACTATATAAGAACACAAACTGTTGTGCAGACTCTTATTTTTTAACACATAGGAATCCGCACCTTCGAGCAATTGTTTTCGCTTTTGCTCTTTTTATCACTCATTATCATTATCGGGTGGCCTGTTGAATGGGGCGATAATGTTTGAAAATGAAGCGAAACGGTGAGGAAAAAAAGTCACCATCATAGCCTATAACGAGTACGTGACTGAACTGCAAATAAGCACTTTTATATATCTGTCCATTTTTGCACTATTGGGTTGACATTTTGTGCGAAACACCGCCAGGATAAACAATCGACTGGCGCAAAAATGCTGTGACTCTCATGAGAGATCGTATATAATTAGCTTGGTGAGCTGAAATAATAGTGCTTAGGACTTAAAATGCCTCAATCGTCTTGCAAGACAAAAGAAAACCACTCGATCACGCTATGAAATCGTCAAAACGACCGATTAAAGTGTTTGTCTCCGGTGAATAAATTTTTTATATATAGATATCTTTAAATGGCTGTGTATTTATGTTAATTCTTTAATTTATTCAAAAGCAAATATTTTACTCCTGACAATTTTTCTCAAAGCAATTTAAAGGGACCATAAAAATAACTTGAACATCGTTGTAGTTTGAACGAATGAAGTGATTCAAATAATTAAGTATTTTAAACGATTTCAAATTTTTATGTTTCAATATGTTTCAAAAAGAATTTCTTAGTGCCAAATAAGGCTTTGTTGTCGTAATTTTAATAATTTATTACACATACACTAAAAAAATGAATTTTTAAACGTTTTGAAAGTTTTTTAATGGTCAAATAAGCCAAAAATTAACAAAAACCTTTGTTACATTTAAGCTTGTTTAATTGAATCAACGATTCATTTATGAATAAACTCTGATGAAATCAACCAAATACTTAATTCAATTGGTTTAAATTTTGTCAGTTTAACGAATCTTTCAGTGAATTATAACAATACGAAACATCATTCATTTGACAAAAGTTTTGTTGAACTATTCAATTTTATTCATTCAATCAGTATATTCAACAAATCATTTGTTAAATTGATCAAAATTCTGAGGACAAACATATCGTTTGTTAAATTTCCATTCGAATTTAACAAAACTTTTGTTTGAATGACTAAATTGCAACAAAATTTTGCATTAAAAGAAACTTTGATTAAGAAAAAATTTGATTAAAAAGTTTAAAAGTTAAAAATCTAAAAGAAAATTATTGATTCAACAAACTTTTTGGTCGAAGAATTTTCTAAAAATTTAAGTAAATGCATTTTGGTATTTCATTTGGTTGGAAAATGGACAAAATCTTAACTATTTTTGTAGAATTATTTAGTTATGAACTATTTTTGAAGTTGTTTAATAAAAAAGCATATGTTATGACATTTTCACAGAAATTCTTAACATAATGCGATCGAGAGTAATTCTGGTTTTTCTGGGACGAAAATAAATTCCATATCAATCGTAATATTTGATAAACTTCTCAATCTGGTTTACTTGAAGTTTTTATTGTTTTTCAGCAGAACGTCGTAAATCAATCAGCATGAAAAGTTGTTTTCAAAAATATACCTTGTGGTGAAAATTTCAACTTATAACCACAAGTGAATATATAGAGTGAAAATACTTCTCATTCTTATTTTTTTCTCACTAAAAGGTAAAACATGAATATTTTATCGCTATTGCGAAATAAAATTCATTATATTATTGAACCATCTCAAAGATTTTGAATGCACATTTTAGCCTCATTATTGATGTATTAGTTTGAGTTTAATGAAGTGTCGAGAGAGCGTGATGTTCTTTTTAATCACATCATGACTAACTATTAATGATTGAACTTTGCATGCGATTTATGTGTTTGAAAATTGGCACTATGACAAAAATTGCGACGCAGCATAAGTCAGTGACGACGTCATTTAGCACCAATTTTCACATCTCAAAACCCTCGTTCAAAGAACTTAAATGCCAACTATTATTTAGATTATTGCTGTCGACAGAAATCACAAGGGGGAGATATTATGGTTAACATGGTGTTTAAGACTTCCAGCACTTCTCAAAATTTTCAGTGTCTTCAAAAACTCCTACACCTTCTCATGTTTCTTTCATTTTATATTGTCAAATCTTCTAAAAAGTTTGGAAAATCCTGTAAAAGCTCTCAAAAGTTTTAAACCAAAGAGATATTTCACAAATAATAAAAAATTTCTTTAGAAAAACTAACTTTTTAAATGCTTTTCTAATTTTCAAAATCTCGTAAGCTTCTGGATTTGAAAGAAAATCTAAGATTTTTCTTGAAAGCTATTAAAACTAAAGTTTAGAAATTCATCCAAGACTTCTACTTAAAAAAACTATTTTTTTTTAAATCTTTTTAAAGAAATTTCAAATTTTCTGAAACTTCTGAAACTCTAAAAAAAATTTAAACTTTTTTATTTTGAATTCAAAAAGTTTTAATAAAATTGATAAAAGCTGTCCACAAAGCTCGTTAAAGCTCTAATGAAGTTCCAGATTCATTCTTCAAAACTTTTCATTACTATTCAAATTGTACATCATTTCTAACCATAATATCTCGCCCTTGAGAATAGTTTATACAAGACCTCATGTCTCTCATACACAAAATACAAACCGAGACTATAAAATACCCTGAGAAACATCTAATCTACTCGCTTTATCCAGCCAATTAAGTAATTATCAATTTAGTAAGTTTTTTTTTCTTCTTCTTAATGCTCCGATTGCTTCACGCAATCGTGTCCAACTCGGCAATTTCTCATCTCACCGACCACATCAATCCGCGATTGAATCGATGAGGGTTTTTTCTTCTCGACGCGCGGAGAAAAAGCGCGGGAATCTAAGGCCGAAGCGTCTATTTGTTCACTAATTTGCACTTGGCCGTTGCTAAATTTGTCAAATGTTCGGCCACCGTGAAAGATGTCCTCATACAATGTTGTGAGAGCCCAAATATCAGAGTGAAAAGCATGTTTATTGGAAGTCGTTTTGGCATGACTTTGAGGTCATCTCCACCAAAAACAGCATACATATATTTAAATGATGGCACACACAGAATTGATAAAAGCGCTAACATACGGAGACTTTTATTGAGGCTCTCCATGTTCGCGGTAAAATGCAAATTGTGATGAACAAGAGGAGCACTTTAGGAGAAATTTTCTTACTTTTGACCGAATATTTTATCATAAGCCATATACACCATAACAGTTCCAGAAGCGCCAAAACTTAATGACTTTGTTTTTCCACGCGAATACGCAATGTTGGAAAACATTCTGGGTTTTATGGGGCTGTGTTATTACATAACAGCTAAATTAACTCGAGCAAGTAATAAAAATATTAGAAAAATTGTGATAATTTTATAAGCAAAAAAAAATATTTAGAGAAAAATCTAGTAGGGGAGAGCGGGCGAAATTCGAATGTAAATGTGAGTTTTTCATCAATAAAAAATAATTCAAATAAGTAAAGCATTTTTGAAGACTTTTGGTTCGATCATCATGAAGTTCTTAACAAATTATTAGAGCACCAAATTTTTTTTAACTTTTTTAATGTTGTTAAACTTCTGGGGGGTTATTCTCGAATTTTGGAAAAAGTATTCTCATGTTTTTATGGAATTCTCGTGAGAAAACTATTACCAAAATTCGAGAATAACCCCCCTGCAGAATTTGAACAGAGATTTTAGAAAGATTTGAATTAAGTAACTTATCCAAATTTATAGTTTTTAAAGTTCAGAGCTCTACAAAAAATTTAAAAACAGAGTAAGTTCTCCAGGGCTTGATGTAATTCTTTCTTGCTTTACAAGGCTTTTTTATAAAAATTGCTTAAAATTGCTGTTAAACTTCTGCAGAAGTTTAGCCTTTAACAAATATAGTTTAAAACAATTCCGGAATAAAAATAAATTCTGGAAAAATTGTAAAGCTTTTGGATCAAATTTGCAGGTAGTTTATTAAGAGCTTTGATTATGAGCCAGTAAGAGAGTTATCACACAAGAAATTTGACGCAAGAATTTATTGCATCGACGTAATAACTAGGCGAAAAAGTGTCTTCATCTCAACTGATTTACATTTGTTAGAAAGAGACACAGAAACGTAATAATTTGCGATTATTGCGTCCTCTTTGACGCAATAATCGCTCAGTTTTCGGTCCTTTTCTAACCAATGTAAATCAGTTGAGAGGAAGACACTTTACGCCCAGTTATTACGTCAATTCTTGCGTCGATTTTTCTCGTCTGATAACTCGGTAAAGCCATCAAAGTTTTAAGATGTAATTTGAAAGTATGTTTGTTTTTTTAAGCAATCTATAATCATTTAGAAGTCCTATTAAAAAAATTCTTTGGTTCTTAACCCGGAAAAGCTATAGGCTTAGCCCTGGGTTTTTTTTTCTGGAAGTTAGAGTTTTTGAAGTTGATAGAAAGTGGGGCAATTTTGATTTGTTTAACTAAACGATTACCGGTAATTTTTGAAATTTTGCTTTTAGGTTATCATTATCTTTTTTATTACCAAGATATGCTTCTTATTGGTCTTACATAATTATTTTTTTTAATAATTTCTCAGCACTAAGTAAAAAACCAAAAAATGAAAAATGCTTTTCAAAATTTGGTATGCTCAAGGCATTCAAAGCTACCTCACTTTCCCCTATTTTTTAATATTCTTTATAATTATACGAAAACAAGAAATGTTAGGTTTTTTCTAAAAATTTTTAAGTTTTGATAACTAAACAACCTAAAAGCTCCCAAACAACAAATTTACAAAAATTTCAATAAACCCAAAGAACATAAATTTAATGATTTTAAGTTTTCTAACTTTTCTTATAAGTCATTTTAAATACTTCTCTGTTTAGATGAACCCCTATATCGCTTCTAATTGCTCTAATAATTCACTCGTCTCCCTATTGGAAGCTGATAAGATCAGAGCCGAAAATGTGCTCATATAATCTCTCAATTAACACGAAATTCTGTTCCTAATCAATTCCATCTCCGACAAACTCTCCCAATAAATGACTTCCAGCTGAGAATGTCACCTCTGTCAATCATCAATTGATTTCGTTTTTTCTCTCACATTTTACTATTTAGTCTTATTTTAAACAGACCATCCAACATTCCCTCATCTCTTCTCTTCAATCATTCTGTGAAATAAACAATTCGTCTGTGTGTCAATCTACCATAATCTCCAACTCTCTCAAAATATCCAATAAAATCGTCATTCATATGCATACAAATGGTGAAAAAAAGAGTAACATTAATTTGAATTTCTGTCTTTCCAAATAACATTTGGACACACACGAAAAAAAAGATATATGTGTTATTTAATATTTGGACTTTTTACCATTTGAATGATCAAAGAAATATTTTAACCCTGATATTTTCCTATACAAAACACAGGGTTGTTTTTTGGGGTAAACATATCGTATGCACCCTGAATAATTTCATGGGATATTATTGCAGAATCATTGAGAGGAGTCATAAACATTTAATTATTTGCATAAATATCCCACATAGGTATAATTTTCCACGAATAACCACCCTTTATGGGAAAACGTGGGTGGAAAACACCAAAGAGATAAAATAGGCCAGAAAGGAGTATTAAACATAATAGTGGATGAAATTGGTAATTCAGCATAAAATACAACTCCTAAATGGGCAATAGCGAGAGCTCATAGCAATAATAATAAATATTTGTTATTATTTCAAGTCGCCACGACTTGTGGCACGTCTTCAGCTCAAAATATATAGCGTGTTCGATTTCGAAGTAGCAGCAAAATAGTAAAATCGCCACCGAACCCATCCACGAACGCCACCCGAGCGCACAACGACAATTTAGATTTTCATTAAACATCAATTTATTATTATCATGAGCCGCGTTGAACGCCGATGAAACCAACACACGCCGTAAATCCCATGTATAGAAGCCGAGGAGAGAGAAGACTATTATGAAAAAAGCATACCCATACACCTTTACTACGTCCTCACGTACGCGGTCTGCACGTGAGGGTGTATGGGTGTTGTGTGTCAATTTACCGAAATCATCGCAAGTACCCGAACACCACATTCGGCTATGCTTCGCGCTTGCCCGAAGTGTCTTCGCATGTACGCTACATAGCTTCAGTATTGATATGTGAAATGCTATGTCGCAGCAGATTCTCAACAATTTCTCTTCTTATGCCCACCAGAGTGTTGGGAGGAAAATATTTACGGTGGTAGGGGATTTGAGATGAAAAACTTGGACGTGTCATATTGAAAAAGGGCAAATATAATAAAAAATAAAAATATATATAAAATATCAACAAGCTCACCATGCCAAGGATTTGTCACTTAAACTGCTTGTCAGCGCACAAGAACAAGTGTAAGTGCTTAAGAAAAAAAACACACTATCGGTAGATGAAATTGACAGATAACTACAAGTTGTCAAAGTTGTCGTGTACACACAGTGTACACAGCACTACCGCTTTCTTCGGAATCCAGCACTCGACTGTCGGTGAGGTTTGTGAGTGAAAAGCGAATTATCGACCCCGCCTAAGTAACCGCGCCTCCATTCTTGTGCGCCAATCCGTATTCCATTCGCTCCTGACGTCACAGCCGAGTCGTACCGACCCGACCCGAACACCCCGACGCTAACCATTTTGTTCCGAGCACCACAAGCATTCCCCGCATTTATTCCACTCCGCATTCGAAATGCTCTGCTCCCAACTCTCATTTTATACCATAACACATACTCTTTTTTCTTCTTTTTACTCTTCTCTCCTTTCTGTCCCCCAATGCACCCAACATGAGCTCTCTCTCATGCCTCACACCGTCGGGGCCAGACACCCAACCAATTCATCTGCGTCTTGTTGGGATTTCACAACATTTTTTTTTCATACTCTCCAGAACTCATCCCCGCGCAATAAATTCGTTTGGATGGGTTTTCCTGATGGCGCATTACAAAAAGGGGGTAAACTTGACTCGATACATGTCAATGTCAGGTCTCTAGCATAAACGTGCGATATCACGTTGCATCATCTCGCACCTCATGATGATCTAAATTTAATCCTTTGTTTTTCTCGCGATTTATGACATAAGTGCACTTGAACAGAAGCTGTCAATAGACTGTTCTAGATTTCACATTTACTAAACCAAATGGTCAAAGTAAGCAACAATGGGGAGCACTAAAATCCATTGCGACGAAAATGCGACTAGATTATGTACAAGTGCTTTAGATATTTCTTAATTATAAATACTTAAGATGGTAAAATTTGGTCATTATGTTGACATTATGCTGGAAATGGAACTATGGGATATTATGACCATGAAATCTCGTCATCTTGACCACATAATAACCATTTCTTTAGCTGTCTTCTGTTACGAAAAATGTAAGATAAATCCTACGAAATTATTTCGAACTAGAAGAATATCACAAATTTCCAAACTTAGTCATTATGTGGTCATAAATCGTACCCATGCATTTTTGTCGGCAAAATCTAGTCAATATATCTAATAAATAACCCACAAAATAACGTCGGATTTACCTTTAAATCATCTCGCAATATATAACTGAAATATCGCCTATTTCTCCGTAATATCACCAAATCTTTTCTGCACTTAAAATATCAAATATTTAACCAAATTCTATACACCGCTTGCTACTTGGGTCGCAATAACTCATCTCGGGTTTAATATCAAACCAAGAGACTCATCACCCACCGAAAATGGAATAAAAGAATCCCATATTCGCTATAATAGCTATAATAGGCAATAAGCTCGCCCGGAATGCAGTTCCCAGCAAGTGAAATCGAGATATTAATTATCACCAGAGACTCTCAATTGCATCACTGTGAGTAAGAGGCTCCGGCGAAAGGAGATGTTGATTGAAATGATTGAGTAATGTGGACCTTTCTCTCAGCTCCAGCAATTAACTGATTGATGGCGTCGATTATATTTTGGCAAACATAATCCGTCAAATAGAGATTGTTTGTCCATTCTCTTTAGAGCACACAAAGCTCTTAGCATAGACATAAGGAAATCCTAGATGGAGTTTCATGATTTGTGTGATTGCTGCGAAGACACAGATATTGCACAATGATTTGAAATGGAAGACTCAGCGAATGGTTAGTTTGGAATTAGAAGAAATAAACAAAGTTCAAGTGATTCAGCATTTGAATATACCAGGAAACTTATCTGAGTCATCTTAATGCGATATGTATAAGTCATTAAATAAATAAACAAAGTTCTAATAAGGAGTTCAAATAACGTCTCAAAGAATAATACGTTTTTGGGACAATCGGGGCAACAATAACAGATGGTCATAATGACTTCTCTCGCGAATTATATTTAAATTCTCAATAACAACATTTCAAAAGTTACTGCTATTAACATCCGTTTTCAAAGAAAGATAATTTGTTTCATGGAAATTTTGTTGATGGCTATTTAAAAAAAATATTTTGAAAATTTTTTAAATTGTTATTTTAACGCGAATAAAGTGAAAAGTCGTAAACAGTAAAATATTAAGGGTCACCTGATTATAAACACTATTAACACTTCGTGGATAACATGTCAAATAAAGCAAGAGAAAAGATATTGAGAGCAATACGAGGGACTGAGTGATTCGATCGTTTGACTGTCCAAAATCGCTGTTGAATAGATGAAGTGTTAAAATATATTTCATTTCTATTATTTGACAAAATGAATATTTTCATTTATAAACATTTAACAACAATTTAATTTGCAGGTGATTTAATATTAAATTTAATCATTTTAATAGTCATAGATCGAGCTTAATGCGATTCAAATGATAAAATGTTGACTGAAAATATCAGAATTTCATCAGTTGCAGGATTTTCGGAACTTTGAAAAATTTATATATGATTAATGTAAGTCATTTTTTTTTATGAAAAATCAAACTTAAGAAAACTTAGGGCTCTTAAAAAAACCTTCGATTAGCCTGGAAGAAGCAGCTAAAACGAGGTTCTGACATAGGGTTTGTAACACTCCGCGTCTATAGCTTGCATAAAGTATTAGGTTTACCGGAGCCCTCAGCTTCGCTTTAGCTGCTGATCTTTCAGGCTAAGCGCAGGACTGTCGGTCGGAGCCCTAATCAAGATTCTAAACATAAATTCCCTTCCCTTCTTCAATTTAAAGTTAGAAATGCCTTTGGAATTTATACGCTTCGTTAACTCTTGCTGGTTAACACGTAACAGGTGAATCCTATCTATTGTACGGTTTTTAACGTTTTAATTTTGAATCCTTTTTTTCGAAACCTTCGACAACTTTTCGGTGAAAGAAGCCAGTGGTGTCGTTGGCGCTAATATGAGCCTTTTTTGTATACCAATTTTTAAAACAATTCCATAGAATTAGTTCAATTTTGTCAATATAATAATTGCTAACAACACTGATAATGAAGATGGGGCGCCACGTTGACGGAATATCTAGGGAAATTCGCTAGAGAAGCTGAAAGACGAAATTTGTCTGACGAAAATTTTGCCTTAATCGATTATGATGGTTGATCGATTATCAATCTAAAAAGGCAAGCGTTCACCAGCAAGAGTTAAACATGTTTGGATGTTAATATTTAACACTGAAACAGAATGTCGGATGTTATACAAAGAAATTTGGAGGTTAGGTATTACGATAAAAAACCAAAAGAGTTTCTTAATTTTAGACAAAAGAATTTTTGAAAAGCATTTATGTTTAGGATCAACTAATTAGCTGGGATTCCCTAATCCCAGCTTATTTCTTGTGGAATTTGGCTTGGTACAAGAACTGAAGTTTTAAGATTTTAGCAAGCCGGATTTTTATTGAATATAACGCCGGTTTTACTAAAATTTAGGCAGAAATTTCATTAGGAAATTCGTCTTTCAAAATATGCAACATAAACTCTTCAGTTTATTAGGTAGGTTTTGAACATTCTCGCAACGAATTCAAATAACCCGAAAAATGAGCTTATTATACCTAATAATTTCCTATATCTAACTTTAACCTTATTATTTACAGCCTAAAG